>SCDT01002663.1:0-13484 GCA_004143765.1 Drosophila melanica
ACACACACACACAAACACAAATGTTGCGACCCCAAAAACACACATATGTGTCTGAATGTATCTGCGTATATAAGAGCCATTCGTTTGAGTGGGGGAATTATTTTCATAAACAACATAAAACTCAACCAAATGGCAGTTATTAATCAAAGTAATGTGCGTTTATTTGTACGTTAGTACATATAGATACACATATGTGTGCTGGTTTGTGTATCGCATTTTTCATAGGTATCAAGTGCAGTTAGTTTTGCTAAATTTCCAGGTGGACTTAATGGCACTCGGCAGCAAAGAATTTAGTTCGCAATATTTCGCAATTTACTAGCATCAAATAGAAAAAAGCCAAATTTAATATGTGCAATCTGCCAAATAAAATGCAGAAAAAATATCTTATTGGCAATAAAATGCAAAATAAACAAGTCTCTGCTGGAGCTAAGACAATGCTACTAAGACTTAAATAGCGACATAGTAAATTGTAAGATTAAAGCGTATAAATTGCTGCCTTCGTATGTTCAAATTCATATCAACAATAGCACAGCTAATTATAGACTGATTACAGCACACAACAACTGCTCAGCGGGGCACTTTGGTGGTTTTACTAACAAATCCTTGACTCTTTTGAACAGTGTATACCTTTTTTGGTTTTTTTTTCCAACCGAATAGAAGAACTGGCTTACTTGCAGCTATTAAATTAATGTGCGCTCATATACGCACATAAAAGCTAATTTCAGTGGTTGATTAAGTTGAAGTCGTTAAGAGCGGCCGAGTGCGACACGCTGCGTATGAGTAATGTGTGTTGATTTAAGTGCCACGCCAGCGAAAATAACTGTGACAACAACAACTAAAACAAAAACAGTAATGGAAACGGTTGACATCGAAAAGTTAACTAGCGTAGCACAACAATAAATTAGTGAATCTTTAAGGAAACATATATCGAAATTCTTAAAATACTTGTCTTAAAAAAGCGTTAAGTAAATTGGATACAAATAGTTAGTCACACAGTAAAAAAATAAAATATGATATAAATAAAAATAAAAATAAAATAAAAAAAATATTGGTAAATATTCCAAATAATTTTCAAAGATATTGAAATTTTAGATTTGCTATCCGAACACCCCAGTAGCTTTGAATGTATTACTATTTCAATAAAAATACAGTTTTAAAGCATATGTAGAAACTCGTCGGGCTCATTATACTATATTAAACTAATGAAAATATTAATCATATCATATCCGCTTCTGGAGCTATTATTACAAAAAGGTTATACATTTTTTTTTTTTTAATTTAAGCAAAGTTAACGTTTAGACCACACTGACACAAAAAGTCGTAATCTTTTTTCCAAGAACAAAACGTCACATGCCCGAGTCCCCTTGAAAATGATGGCAATTTTAAAGCGTTTTCATTTGTGTTTCTTTTTTTTTCTTGTATACATATGCCCACAGGCTCGCCACCGCCGACTGTCACCTGGCTGATGAATGGACAACTTCAGAACAGCGTTGTCGATTACACATACGACGGCACCATCAACAGCAAATTGGTGGTGCGTAACTTGTCACGCATCCACCAGCATGCGGTCTACACGTGCCAGGCGAGCAATTTCCACAAGAAATATGTGGCCACCAACATAACGATTGAGCTCTATCGTGAGTATAACCAAACTATGATATATATATTTATATATTTTTGGGGGCAACCCGAAACTCAAAATTGTGCTTTGATTTGAAATGTCGATTTTGAGTTCGTGTTCTGCAACTTTCAACTATGCATTAAATTGAAAAATGTTAAATTGAGTTTCAAGCGTTTGCAGACGCCAGCAACACAGCAACAACAGCAACAACCCTAAATATGGTGCTAAAAACGGTTTGGCAAACAGTTTATTTATTTATTTTCTGTTTTTTTTTTTTTTCGAATGCGGATCCGACCCAACAGCACGGTTTTAAGCGTTGCGATAAAAGTTTTAACAAATAGCTGCGCAGATAAAACCCATTCACGGAAAAAAGAAGAAATGGCACAAAAAATAAATATAATAGATAATAAAATGGCTTATGCAAATAGTACAACAAAAAAAAAAATATTTGTAACAGTAACAACAATAATAAATTCAGTTTTGAAATTTCGCACGCCTGTTCAAAAGCCGACTGTTCCATGTGCACGTCCTGGTTACAGCTGCTTTTACTTTGGACATATTTTGTTTCGACAGAACATTCGTCGCATTTAACGCACTCACACACCCACGCTGATGCGCACACACACGCTAACATTTGTTGTGCCCAAGAGTATTTTCAAACGGATTTATTATTTTGTGAATATTTTTTTAATTGCCCTTTCGCGCGACACTGAATTGCATTGAAAATTGTAAAATTGAATTAAATTGCAGCCAATTTGTGCCAGTTTACTCTCTGTGTGTGTGAGTGTGTGTATGTGTGTGAGTAAGTTTTAGTGTGTTCACCATGTTCAGTTCAGGACTTGATCCCGTAAGCCTTATTAGTATTTACTCGCTTTGATGCTAACGGAATTGTGTAAAGTGCTGATGTGCAATTTGCTTTTGTGCAATTTACAAACTCGATTCTCCATTTTCTTATTATGCAACTTTGTTCGTTTGCATTTGCCAGCCGGATTAAGTTTTCCACTATCGGTATGGCATCAATTGAGTTTGCATAAAACATATGGCATAAAATTAATATTTATTGTTTGTGAAATTTGTTGTACTAATAATGAGAGTTTAAGGATTTAATTTTTTTTGTGTTTTATAATCGTTTTTAGTTTTATTTAACTTTATCTGAAGCTTGTTTGACTTTTTATATTTTATTATTTTAATGCAATTTGAAATTTATTAACTGAGACCAAAAATGTGTATTTATGGGATACTTTAAACTAGAAGAACGTTCTCTAGTCAGCTCCTTCCAGGACCCATTTAACTTTTGGAAACTCTTAAGAACTTTTAGTGCCAAGCATTATTGAATCATTAACTTGGCTAACCGCCTACAAATGATGTTTCTATAGAAGCGCGTTGGCATGTCTGAATAGCCCTCTATTAATAATAATTTCATGTAAAGTGTCGTTATTTTGCCAAATAAATAAAGAAACTTTTGCAAAACAATACCCAAAGCCCTGGCACAGATCCTGTTGCATTGCGCCAGCCTCAGCCTTGACTTCAGCTCCTGCCAACCATTGCCATTGCCAAATATTATGCCCAAGGCGTTGCGCTAACAGCCAAAGATTGGCCATTGAATTTTATGGCACTTTGGCGTGCCTCTCACTCTTATTTCTCGGCCTCCATTTTGCTCTTCGGTCGCCGAAAAGGAAAAGCAATTGCTGTCAATTTTTACTTAGGCCTGGGCTAATAAAAGTAAAAATGTTTTGCGACAACAGATGGTGATGCGCATATTTGATATTATTGCGCCCACACACATGTGCATAGGTATGTGTGTACGTGCAATGAGAATGTCGCACTTAGACAGCATAAAATTTAACACGTCAATAATAAAAGCTTTGAAATTATTGGTTAGGGGCACCTCGGGAATGCGGCCAACAGTGACAAGAATGCCATTGACTCTTCCAATTGTGTTAATTAATATAGCAGACAAGTAAGCGTAGAACAGACATAGATATGTCATACTTGTACATTCCACAGTACGTTAGCTTAATGTGCCGACTCTTGACCTTGGCCAACAATAACTGGCTATGTGTGCGCCTTGTTGTTGCGTGGGCCCGAAATTTAGTTGTGCGTGTCGCAGGCAAGCAAAAAGTTTTGAATAATAAGTATGACCTTAATTAGGTAATTTTATGGCCACTAACAATTAGATTACTAATGTCACGACTCTCACACGAGCATCGAGGCTAACAGCAGGAGGCGTATCTAACTCATTAGCGCATATTTTAACTAACTGGTCCCACATTGCTAGCTGTGGCTATAAAGAATTATAAAAAGAAAACATTAATAGGCTGTCAATTGCCTTGCTTAAAAGAACGATTTATATTTTTATTTGCCAGACTTTTTTGTTCGATTTCCATTAAAACTTTTGTTGAAAGTAACTTTAAATCTGATAAAGTTTAATTATTGTTTCTTGTGATTTGCTGTGATTCAATGTATAAAAATGTATTCGATTTTTTTCCATATTTATAATTATAGAGATATAAATTATGTTTTTGATTTTCAAACATTTTTGGCATGTCTTTTTAAAACTTCATATGCTGTAAAAAGTTTTTAGCAATTCATACAGAATGTTTTTTTGTTATTATGTTTTGTCTATTTCGTTTGAAATTTAAATATTAAATAATTTAAGAAACCATCGTTTGCATAAATAATCAAACACAGGGATTGGATGTGTTACTCATTTTGTAGAGCGTTTAATTAAACATTTAAATGGTTTTCCAATGCAAATGGGCATTATTAATTTAATTACAATCAAGTGTAACATCGCGTACACACACACACCTACACGTTGTAACACAACAATAAGAATATAACAAATACACGCACATAATATATCATACATACAAATGCGGTTTCAATAAATAAAATGCTGTGGGTTATTATTATATATACATATATATGCATGTACACAATATTTTAATTTTGCTTCATTTTTATTGCATTTTGGCTTAACTGAAATGTCATGCCTTTAAATTAATGCATAAACTGTGCGGCCAACCGCAGTAAATGAAACAACATCAACTGCAGGCAACAACAACGTATATAAAAAATTTGGATTTAAGACCAGAACTCTGTTTTTTTTAGTGTGTAAATACCGTTACGCTTTGAAGCTGATAAACATTAAAACATTTATAAAATCATTTTTTTTAAATATTTATATGATTATATAAAATCTCTCTATTTACTGAGACCTTAAAAAGTCTTTGTTAGTACACCTATATTCAGATAATGTTTGACGCATGATGTGATGCCATTAATCAACCATAATTTTAAAGGGGGTCGGAAATGCCGCTCAGACATTTCTTTAGAAAGGGTATTTAAAAAAGAATAAATAAATGTGTGCCAATCATTTGACCCGCTTTTGTAAACAACCTTTCAATATGTCCTTCAAATGATATTTATTTAAATTACGGCCTGAAATTCGAAAATTCGTTATTTTTAATTTAATATGCACAACAAAAACAACGACAAAAAATGTAAATAAATTTATTTTCTATGTAATATTATGGCAACAATGTGTAAACGTGATAATGAACCTGGCCACATTACGTGACCGTGTTTATATTTATTTTATGAACGATTTTAGCAAATATGTCCATACTCTCGCAATGGCACACAAAATGTGTTTGCTTTTGTTTGTGCGCTTTTTAATTTGCCATGTAAACAATTATCAGCCGCAATAAATATTAACAAGATTTCAAATTATGCACCAAATATGCATATTGTCTATGGTATGCATACAAACGCCCTCGCACAGATTCATATTTTATTGCTGTCAGTTTGTTTTGATTTGAAAATAAACGTGACAGCCATATAATAGAACATCAATCGACAACAGGGCAATTATTTTAAAGCTATTCCATGTTTTCACTATTGCCATACAAATGAAACATGAAATTGTGATATTTGATTTTATGCTTTAATTATCAGAACTTATTTCGTTTAAAATTATGTTTTAATTATTGCCTTTGACATGCTAAGCGTGGTTAGAGCGATATTAATCAATGCTATTGATAAATATGGTGCTACATGTGTGTTTAAATATATAAGTAATATTTTTGAGATGACTTACAAATGGACAAAAAGAATAAATTAGTTAATAAAAACATAACAAATACATGTCTTATTGTTGCCGTATTTTAAAGAGCTTTATGCATACACAGTTATTGCTCTTACACTCTTGATAATGTGGTTGATGTTGCTGTGGATAACGTTGTTTGGTACCACTGTACAGCTGTTCAACGAGCGCTGTAATCGTAATTCGTTGCAATTAATTTTAATTGCATTGCTTGTCCATTTTCATTGCGTTTTCGATTTTTCACACACAATTTGAACATATAAACAAAAAAGCCGCGCTAATGGTAAAAACAAAGAGTTAAAATATATAAAAAGTGCTTAAATGGCATTTAAATACATAAATTAACTATAAATATTAATGTATGCAAACACACACACACACACACACACACAAACATTTGCACATTTGCAGTGCGGCCGCTTCTGGTGGAAATCAGCTTCAACAATCAGCCAATGTCGGCTGACCGTAAATACGAGATTGAGTGCCAGGCAATTGGATCGAGGCCACCAGCAAAAATAACCTGGTGGATGGGCAACCTAGAAATGCACGGCCATAGTCAGAAGGTGGGTGTCACAACAACTGAACTAAGTTGACAGGAAGAACTTTAACATGTCCTGTTCCTTGCAGGTCTCCGAGGATGGCAATGCCAGCACTTCCGTGCTGTCTATAACACCAACGCGGGAGGATCATGGAAAGGCTCTCTCCTGTCGCGCCACTAACGAGCTGGTCCGCAATGGCATACGAGAAACCGCCATGAAATTAAACGTCTTCTGTAAGTAAACCAGCTTGTAAACAATTTATTACAAAATCATAAATTATTATTACTTCGACCATGTAGAACTAGATTAAGTTAAATAAAAATTCTTCGGGCAAATTAATAAGAGGATAGAAATAGGCAAAGTTTTTTTTATTATTTTTTTTATATTTTTGGGTAATATCAATTACTCTAAATACTCTAGTTACTTACTTCTTACCGAAATAGGAATACTTTAAACTTGCTCATCGAATTTCTAAATATTATTTAGAATTTATTTTATTAAAGATACTTAAAAAAATCGCAATAGGGAGTAAGACCAAATTTTACAAATTTTAATTGACATTTCAATACAAATGAACAAATAAAGCCTGAAAATACATTCAGAATGAAATTATCTATTGGATCATCCTTACAATGTGAATGCAAATGTGGCAGGCGCTTGACCTGCTTTCAGTTAAATATTCTTCAATTCAAACAAATGGGATAACCTGGTCCCAGTTGAGCGCAAAGTCAATAAAACTTATGCGCTTGCCAGGGGTAAAGCGGGGGGTGGCTACCCCTGTCAAATAATTACACGCATGTTGAACACGCGCTTTATTTTATGGTTGTCAGTGGCACATAAACTAACTTAGCTGAGAGGGAAGGGCAAACATTCTGGGGCACTGCCATAAACTGTGTCATGCGCTTATCACCCGTGTCCTCGGAATCAATAATGATTTGCATATAGATTTCGTAGACATGAGGGATTTCTTCGCGGTTTTCCGCCCGAATGTCAAACGTTTGTTTTATGGGACAAGTCAACAATATGCGCTCAAAGTTTGTTAATAAAATTTCTATGCTGAGATATTAAAAAAGAGAACTTGCGCTCTAGCATATGGGTCTATGTAAGTGCTCTTGGCATAGTGGCATCTCAAAGACTTTGACCCACACCCACAGGCACACACACTCGTATGGTATATATACATATATAAGTGCCCTCCTTTATGTTTCAATAGTCTAAAGAATTTTGCGAACGTTGTCGTTGTCGCTGCCGTTGTCGTTAGGCAAACAGTTGCCACGTCTATTATCTAAGACTTTTTGCGCATCGTTCCCCAATGCCATGGAAACTTTTACTCCTTTCACCAGCAGCCGTCGTCGCCGCAGGAGCAGCAGCCACCGTTGCTGTCTGCGTGGGCGCCTCGAAGCAGACTCTCAATTTTACGCGCAACGCTTGCTGATATAAAAAATTAGATAACAATTTCAATTTCCATGCTCATTTACATGTTTATAGCGTGCTTAAAATATTTTGGGCTCTCCCCCAACCAACACCCGCCACCCCTGCTCCAGTTGCTTCCTGTGATTTCCTCTTGCAAGATGATTTTGTGTCTTCTTTAAGCGCGCTCGTTGCTCCTTGTTTGCATTGAGGGGTAAATTGAAAAGTTCCTTGCACTCCGCTGCAAATGAGCAGCCAATAATTGTCCCATTATTCCACATTATATTAAGATTCTCATAAAACGAAGTTATCTACAAATTTCTTGACAATTTATACCTTGACCGAAGAAGAAAAAAGGAAACTGAAAAAAAAGTGAAGCTAAGCAAAGATTTAATTTTCCGCACAATCAACTTGTATTAACAATAAATATTAAATGAAACGGAAACCACTAAAAATTAAAGTCATATCCGCAATAAAATGAATGACGCAGCAGCTACCCAAAATAAGGGGCAAAGGTGGACAATGTCCAGGCAGTTACAAAGTATGCTCAAACTGTTTGCTCGTAAAGCGGCGAGTTCCGCTTAAGCTGACTGTAAACATGCGCTGACAGGGTGAAAATATGAAAAGTCATCAAAAAGGGAAATTATATTGTAAATTCAAGATGTGCCGAAGTTTAAAGCGGGAAAGAACCTTTCAAAATGGTCTTAATACAATTTTTATATAATATTTCCAAAAAAATTGCAATATAAAAAAAAATTCATTCGACGCCGAAAAGTTCTTTTATACCATTTGTTTTTTTTTTTTGTATTTTTAGCCAGTCATAATACATTATCCTTACCGCAAAAGTTAAGAGCTGGTTTAGATGCACATTATTTTCAAAACTATTTACACTGCACATCTGCCACTTGCAATTAATTTTCCTCTAAGCCAATTTTTCTCAGTTTCACTTGGTCGGGCTGGGACAGAAGTACTTTTTAGTTAATGTAATTTATATGGTCAGTGCAGGAGGAGAATCAGAAGTAGCAGCAGCAGCAGCAGCAGCAGCAGCAGCAGTGAGTGGAATCAATTTAAGGGCTGCTAACGAGCAGTTGTTCAACTTTTTACCCAACATACAATGACAGGCCTCTCACCCACACACACACACACAAACATATACAAGAAGCTGGCGAAGGAGTGGGATGTGGTGCAGTCTCTGTAGCACATTGGCAGTGTCTGCTACAAAATGTGGCAGCGGCATTCAAAAGTCGTTACGTTAAGCTGCATTTACGGGTTTCGGGTTTGCTTTGCTTTTGTGCCGTTGCAGTTGGACTGTGTGCCATAAAATGCATTAGCCAAGTAAAGTTGGCCAGTTTGGGCTGCTGCTGACCAGCTTGGCCAGTGACAGTTATTACCACTTAAGCCCATCTAACCGCAACAGTGTGGCCAGCTAGCCAGCCAGCCACTTTTCAAAGCCAGTGCTTGAGGCAAGTATTGTGTTCTGGCTGATATTCGCTACAAACTGGGCTTAAAGTCTTCGTTAATGAACTTGTTGAGCGGCAGCAGGCAAAAAGGTCTTTAAATTATGCAAACAACTTTTGCCTTTGTCTCTGTCTTTGTCGCTGCTTAGCGACTTTTTTCTGCTTTTTTTTTGCAGCTCAATTCTCTAGCTAGCTGTCATTCGCTGGGTTTAGGCGAGCGATTTTCATTTTCATTAACAAGACTTTCGAAAGAGCGAAATCGGCTTAAGAAAACTTGTTTGTAAAACGTGGCAAAAGAAAACAGTAAGCACAACCCAAGACCAAAACTACAAGGAGGAGAGGCAGCAACAACAACAACAACAACGAGCAAAATAATAAGAAAACCATTGCCAAGGAAGGTGCAAAGCGTTGAATGTGCAGGGGGTATGGGGGGTACTTCTACGAAGCGACACTAATCACAGATAAGCGCAGATTAACCCCATTTTCTTTTTTTGTGTCTGTTTCTGCGTTGTGTCTTTTGCTCTTTCTCGTTTCTCTTTTCTCCTTTTTTGGGCTGTGCTAAACTCGGCTCAAAGTAAAAACAACAGCAAATTGCACATGATAGGCTGGGCCAAGTCCAAGACCAGGCAGCACATAAGAAACCATACATACACACATATATATATATATTGTATATATACTTGTAGTCATGGCTGTTTTCGTATTGTTATCTTTTGTTGCAGTTATACCCACCTTACAACTGGACTTGGGCTCAAATCTAAATCCGGAGGATATCGAGGAAGGCGATGATGTTTATTTCGAGTGTAAAGTGCATGCAAATCCTGCCGCTTATAAAGTTGTCTGGAAGCATAATGTAAGTATCAGTACAAAAAAAAAGAACGCTTTTCAAATCCAAAGGTTTATCAAGATTTATTGACTGACTGAATGCGAAAGCGAGTTCAAAATTGAGAGAGGGTGCGAGTGTGAAGGAAAGCATTAGAAAGTCGAAAAACTATTTTTTCAGCGCAGTTTAATAAACTTCCTTAATAATATATTAGCATAAGCTACTTTTCAGCAGTTCGTTTTAGCTATTTATTGGTTTCTATTTTATATATGTAAATGCTTAATAGCTTATGAAACGATATATTCTAAATAGACTGACCTTCAAATGCTCTTCAAATATTGCTCAAGATAATTGTGGATACGGATACGAGGCTTGTACTTCCGGCAATTCCCTAGGCAATGGCGTGCCTGCTATATATGTGTGTGTGTTTGTGTGTTTGTGTGTATATGCTGAAAAAGGCAGAGCGCCACTAAATTATTATGAAACCAAAATTAAGTGGTCATTTTTACTGAATTATTGGCCAATTATTTTAAGGCAATTGAGTCAAGTGGCCCAGCCAAGAGCGGCTTAGAGCCACTTCATGGGCCCAAATGTGCAAAACTTTTCGTGGCAAATCATTTGTTTATTAGTTTTACAAGTAGCACACAACAACTTTAGCAGACTTGCATAAGTAAAAACAAAAGATAACAACAACAGCAAGAACACCCGGAAAAACAAGCAAATAAATGCTATTCAATGCGCCAGAGTCAAAGAAAGTGAATCAAGTGTATGAATAATATGAATGCTAATTGAATTCATTAGAAGAGCAACAACAACATCATTTACAACACAGCTGAGTACAAGGGCAAACAATAACTAAAAGAACAGAGACAACAACAAGAACAACAATCAGGCATAACTTTGGCAAATGATTATAATATATAAACAAAAACACGGCCAAAAAGTTTTTGTGGCCGTAAACCAGGCAAGACAAAGGTACAACGAACTTTAAGTTCAGGCTGCAAAAGCGACGGCAATCGAATAATAGAAAAGGACAGACTTATATCTATGTGTAAACAATAAACAGCAAGAAGAACAACAACACCAACAAAAAGTTGTCATATCTGAAATATAAGTCCAGGAAAAGAAATGACTGTCAATCAATGCTCAGACAAGACAACAAAATTGAATGTTATTGTAAATATGGCGAAGAAAATATAGAGCAAGCGAATACATTGCAATAATTCGAATGAGTTGCTAACTTCTCTTGCCAGATAGTTTGTGACCTATTAATGAATAGGTATAGGTCATACCATCAGCTTCCTTTTAATATCAAATATTTAATGATGCAATTTATTAAAAGAATTCTGGCTAATAATTTAGCTCCCTCAGACTAGACTTTAATACCGGGTTTTATCCCAATTGTGACATATAAAAAATATTTTTATATATATGCAACAGCATTATTTTTTTTTCCATAAAAGTTTTTTTTTATCAATAGGGTATGTGTTTGTACAAACCAATTTTCAGGTCTGTAGTATTTGATTTGTGATTTGTATGGTTTTCTCGATGTCGATGATTGGGGGGAGGTATCCAAAATCCAGAGGTATCAAATTCTGCGTCTAGTCAAAACGCACATAATACTCACTAAGTAGTTGCATCTAGCTCTTTTATTTACCGAGATATTGTAAGAAAAACAAACGGTTGTTATCTATTTTTATCGGTATTAATGAAATGGAGCATTTTATCAAAAAAAAAAAAATCTTAGCTTATTCTGCGTATGTTATGTACGAACTGAATGAGAGCAAGATCAGCTTTCTAGCTTCTGTAGTTTCCGAGATCGCAGCGTTCATACAGACGGACAGACGAAAAGCGACCTTCTGCCTGTTGCATACATTTCAGCCAAAACCCCGCTCCGCTGGGGAGTTACTAAGTTTTGAAGGTAGATAACTGAAGGTAGATACTTCATTAAAGATCGTTATAANGTTGCATACATTTCAGCCAAAACCCCGCTCCGCTGGGGAGTTACTAAGTTTTGAAGGTAGATAACTGAAGGTAGATACTTCATTAAAGATCGTTATAATGCTGCAACGAAGACCTCCCCACCCCTACTCTCGCCCAACCCCAGTACCCCTCCCGACCACACGAACCGTGATAGTTTAAAACGCGCACAGTTTTAAGTTAAGGGTCACCTAATTTGGAAAGTAAATAACTGGTTATTTACTTTAAAGATCGGTAAGAAAATTTAGCCCACGACTCCATGCTGGAAAAATATGCATATGAAGTATGTATTCGAAACAAATATTTGGAAAATAGAAAAGTGTTTACACGCAATGAGTGAATTCTCGGCGACACATGAAGACTCTCGCATATGCAGCGCATATCTTTGTTGACGGGGCTAACAGGAAAACTAAACAGTTAGTTAGTTGCCAGCCAATTGGCTAATGTCATAACAATAAAAGTTGAGTGCGAAGCAAAAAGCACAAACGGAAATGAAATGGAAAAACAACAGAAAGACAAGCAAAGCAGGAAAAGACATTGAGAGGGTGCGAAAAACAGAAAGAGAGAGGGGGCAAGCAATGGACTATGCAGTAGTATCTTCAATGTGTATGTGTCTCACATGTCGTATACGTAATGAGTTCAAGGCCTAATGGCAAAACTACGTTTTGTGCGCATTTTCTCAAAGCAAAAACAAAGACAATAGCAGAGTCAAACGCAAGTCAAGTGTTCACAAGTCAATTGTGAATTGGCAACAACAATTTGAGTGCAATTAAAATTCAAGTTTAATTAAATAAACTTTTGTGGCGTCTTTTGCCATGGCCGTCTGCGAGACGAGGCTCAATTATAAAGTGGATTAATTCGTGCATTGTATTCCGTGCATCGCATTTTGCATTGAATGCAATTGGCTTAATTAAAAGCAAAACCTTTAACCACAAGTTATTTTGTGCAACGTTAACAATGAAATTGCTGTTGCTGATAATCCTTTAAGCGCAGACACAAGAACTCAACATGCACACACACATTTCAAATTTACAATTTAGTTGTAATATGAGTATGTAAACCATGACATAGAACAACCGAGTTGATTTGTTATCGCTATCGTTGTAGCTGTCGCTTTGCCATTGTCAGTTATTATTCAATTATGTATGCCAACAATTAACGACGAGCTAGGAAATTAAATTAACAATTAGTTTTATTAAACTTGCAGACATATAGCAGCAAAACTTTTACCCCTATGTGTGTGTGTGTGTGTGTGTGAGTGTGTGTGTGTGGTAAACTTTTGCATGCTCATTAAGAAGCTGGTAACAACTTTGATAGAAGACGTTGCCAGCGCAACCAACCAGCAATCGTTGCGCAGAGAGTAAAAACGCAAAATCCGATTTCGGAATGCTGCTGGCATCAAAAGTTATTTAACCCATGTGCATTTGTGTATGTGTATGTGTGTGCGTCTATTTGTGTTAATGGAAAGACCAAAATAGCAAACATAAACGGAAAATTTAATTGTAGCGGAAGCTGGCAACACTTCAATTCACACTGATAACGCATT
>SCDT01002664.1:5457-17367 GCA_004143765.1 Drosophila melanica
TCCAAGACACACGCACACACACACACACACAGAGATTATGTGAGCATATAGTTCTCCACTGGACGATTCGAATAACACAACAGACTTCACTTGGTTGCCTCGTCTAATTGCATTATCTCAAACGTGGGCGTCGCACTCTGACTCAATTAGGTATTATATATACATATATATAGATATTAATATGTGTATAGATATATATATATGCGAGTAGTTATATCTTATGTGTGCTTATCTGTGCAATGGCGTAAAGCAATTTATCTGAGCAGTTAATAAGATTTCGCAGCAAAAAATAATATATAAATAGCATATCTTATTAGATTAGAATGCGGCGGCACGAGCGGAAGTCAAGGTGCAAAAAACTAACCTAAAAACTACATATTTAATCAAGTTCTGTTGATTACAAATTGAGGTTAGAATTTTAAGTTTGAAGAGCTGCAGTCGTGGCTTTGCCTCACTTTACAACACTGAAATGTTAACCTAGCCCAACATAAAGAGCCAACAGCTTCAATTTACACCACGAAACAAAGTTAAGTAAACAGTAAACAAATGGAAAGATATGAGAGATATGTTTGTTTATTATAATTATTATTGGAAAGACAAAAAAGAAAATTGAAAAAATACACACATTCTTCACACACACATAAAGAAACTTATACTCATATACATATACTTATATATACACTGCACAGTCGGAATCGCCTGCGATGTCATCTCCAACAATGACGAAAGCGCAGCAAAAGAGGAATAAAGGTGGACGACCTCAGGATGCAGTGCGGCCTACGCGAGCAGCGACTGCAGGCAGCACACACAAAAAAAAAAAAAACACAGACCCAAACACATATAAGAAATATCCATAAACACATATACACACAGAATCAGCTAGCACTTTCAAGAATTTATTTTAAGCACACTTTGTTTAAATTAATAATTTTTAATTTGATTTTCTTAATAATATTTTGCGAGAAAACAGCGCACAATGCGAACGAAAAATTAGCCACAGTCTGCTGAGCTTTATTTTCTTTTTTGTTATTTTGTGCACACTATTTTTGACTATTCCTTTTTTGACGGCAAATACAAAACAATGAGAGAGAGAGAACGCGAGCGTATGCCAGAGAGCGCGAGAGCGCAACGAATAACAGCGTCAAAACGCGTCGAAAGGATACGTAGCGAGCGAGCGAGCGACAGAGAGCGAGAGAGGGAGAGAGCGGCGCCCAATGGTAGGCAACAAATTTGGTGCTTCCTCTTGCCAGCCGAAAGGCCGCTGACGCTGCGTATGCGTAATATGAGCAGCGCAAGCGGCGAAAAACAAACCAAAAGTGGAATGACGGCAAATTAAAGTTTTCGTTTTTCTTTTTGGTTGTTTTTTTTTTTGTTTTTTTTTTTTGTATGCTGCAGCAAACACACAAACAAACGCCGAAACAAACACAATAAAGCAGTCCTCGTAGCGGAAACCAGGCTACCAACTATTTCAGCATTTACATACACACACACACACACGTATGCAAATTAAGAATGCCATTGCGTGCCTGCTTTTAATTCGCCGCCCCGCTTTCTGTTGCATTTCACACACCAACAAAAAAAAAAAAAGGAACTGAACAAAAATGATTTTGTGTTGTGCGCTTTGTGCGACATTCGTTGAAAACCAAAACACAAAAGTGGAGCTGGGCGAGGAAGCGTTTCGTACAAACATTCGTTTGTGCCGTTAGTCGAGCTTGTGTTTGTCTCGTGTGGCTCGTTTGTTGTTGTTTCGTTTCATTTTTACGAGTTTTCATTTTTGTGGGCGGCGCTGTTGTTGTTGTTGTTGACAAAACCTCAACTGTAATTGCATTTATTTGCATTGCGCTGACGCTGCAGCCAGATGAAATCAGATCTGCAAGCATTTTTAAGTAACAATATCCCAAAGATATTTTCATAATTCGAATTAATTAGAAACTAATTTGTAAGGTACACAATTTATGCACTCAAAAAAAAAAAAGGTTTTTGAAAAGCCATTAAAGCTGTCAAAAAAGCACAGAAAGCCATTAAGAAAAAACAACAACAAATAAATACATTCACTACCGGCAACGTTTGGGGAAAATTAAAAAAAAAACAACACCTCACCCAAAACAAATGATATGCTTGGGGCGGCGAACGGGGCCCTCTAAACAGCTTCACCTTGGGATTATGCACAAGCACAATCGTCTGGCTAAATGACTTATAAATATTGCAGCTATTAAATATTACATATTTTATCGTGTAAGCTTATTGTTGGTTTAACACACACACACACACACACCCACACACACAGACATAGATATAGCGCGAGACAAAGAAAGGCAGACACTTAAAAAAAAAACGTTATTCAGTAAACACAATTACGAATATTTGCGCATAATTTCAGTGTTATTATTTTCTTGTTTTTTATTTACTTATTTATTTTTTATTTTTTTTTTCCTTTATTATAGTTAGTTCTAACGCGACGACAAAAACACGCGCTGCTCTAGCGGGCTGCGTTTTAATGTTAACTGAACATAGGAAATGACAGAGGCGACGAGCAGCGAAACGGTTTGCCATAAAAATGCGACGCCGTCCAGCTAGCCCGAAAAAGCCAACAAAAAAAACGACGCAGTAGCAATATGATAAAAAGTAACAGTGAGAGAGCGAGAGCGAGTGCGAGTGCGAGAACGAAGGCGCGCGCTCTCTTACGCTAAACGAAGCAAGTGCAAAATAAACAAAGGCACAAAACGTGCGCGTAACGAGAGCGACGTCAACGCTCGACGGCGAAGAGAGAGAGAGAGAGCAGAGCAACAGCAACAGAGCAAGCACATGCCGGCTGCGTGCTGCTGGTGCAATTGTCGCCGCAGCATCAAACACAAAACAAACACGAAACGCAATGCCGAAAAGCTTCAAGCGCACTGAATTCTATATTTTCGTGATAGTCATCAAACATTTAGCCTGCCTATTATAGCTGAGGGAGAGCGAGACGGACAGAGAGAGCGAGTCAAATTCATAAATGTGAAGAGCGAAAGCAGAAGCGCTGTTTGTTTACCGTTCAAATAGCCAGCAATTGCCGCACACCAACCGCCTCCCAACCTCGCTCAATGAATTTGTTTGTGTTTTGTTTCAAATTTTATCTGACTTTTTGGCAAACTGCCGCAAGTGCTGACAGCAACAATTTCAGTAGTCAGGAACAACGGCAAAACAAAGACATGTGACTGGGCTTAACTAGGTGGTAACTCGACTCGAATTGGCTTTAAGCGCGTCTAATTTACGGCTAATGATGATGTCTTTGTAATTGAGTTTCAGCCAGACACTTAAAAGCAGGCAACGGTATTTATCGCTAAGTGACACAACCCCAAAAGTACGCAACGCTTTGTTTGCGAGGCTATTAAACGGAATTGGCTCCCAAGTAATCTCTCCTGCTAACACCAGCAAATTGAAATGCATTAAAATAATTACTTCTCTCTTCTTTTTCTATATTACAAATACAATAAAAATCACAAAAGTCAATCATATAAATATTCCAAAAGAATAAAACCTAAAATATTGAAGAACAATTTGGAGGAAATGATCTTAAATATTCCCAAAAAGTACAGTGAGAATTTTCTTTAAATAGTTGCCAAGCAACCTCTCAAAAGAAACCCAAATACATAATTTTATGTAAAGAATGAATGATCATTAATTTTCAATATTATTGATTCGCCAATTAAGGGAATCAGCAAACATAAAATGGGTTTCTTTCTCATTCAAAAGGATAATTTTATGGCAACACAATTGCGACAATAGTGAAAGGCTTTTCAATTATGTTGACAAAACCATTTGCAGAGAAACTTCCTGACAATTGTTCCAGTTTGCCATTCAATGCCACAATCAAATTTCAAGTATAGACAAAGCCAAAGCCCCTCTCCTCTGCTCTGCAGAGTACCCCCACCCCCACCCCACGTAATACTGAAAGTAATTCAATGGGCTTCGTACTTACCGTTATTGTTGCTGATGGCGAATCGCTGCTGCAGCTGCTGGGCCAGCGCCTGGTGGTGCTGGGCGAGTGGCGTCAGCGGTGGCGGCGCCTGCTGGCCCACGCCCAGCTGCTGTGGCGCCGACTGTGAATGGGGCACACCGCCGCTCAGCGAGGATGTGTCCGAGGCGCCGTCACCGCCGCCGCTGGCATTAGAGCCGCCGATGAGACCGCCGTTGGCCATGGAATTGTGTTGATTGAGGCTGGCGCCGTTGAGCATGGAATTTGCATTGAACTGTTGCACGGATATAGAGTTGGGCACGCCCCCACCACCGCCCTGCTGCTGCTGTTGTTGCTGCTGCTGCTGTTGCTGTTGTTGTTGTTGTTGTTGTTGTGTGAGGAGCGCGTTGCCGGCGCTGCCATAGGTGGTGGCATTTATGGAATTGTTGGCTTGATTTATGGAATTATTGTGGACGGCTGAGAGCAGGGCGCCATTGGCGGTGGCTCCGCTATTGTTGTAGTACGACTCCTCGCCTGCAAAGAGAGAGAAAGACGAATGTGAGATATTTATAGCACGATTAGCCCAAGAATTTTACCCCGATTTCCTATAGGATACTTTGGATAGAAACTCAACAGTTTTGTTTTAAACAAAATATTTCGCTAATCTGTTATCCAAAACTTTAAATCAGCCCGCTATTCGATAAAAGCTCAAAATAAATATAAAAAAAAAAACACAACTTTGTGACGTCACACTCTCTTAAATCCCGCTTTTGCGTTACAGCGCCGAATAACAGAATTGCTCCTTGAGCAACCTTTTAATCTCTCAATGGTGTTCATTCATAAAAGCAGCGAGCTTTTGTGCACGAGCTTTTTTCATTCAGCTTGAGCAAGCTATGGCCAGCCAACTTTCACCGGATAGCGCCATCTGTTGGCGAGCGGCGTCGAAAGCTTGCCTGCGCCAAGCAACGATAACTTGAGGTAGGTTCGATTCTTCAGTAAGCTCCCCATTCGATTTGAAATGCATTTCGCGTGCACTGTGCGGCATGTCGGGTAGAAAGGCTTCGGATTGGCGACGTCTCGCATTAACAATTAGCCGCCGTTGATTAATTACCAACAGGCGAATGTCGCGACATCGCCAACAACAACCAAAGAGAAAAGAGAGTGTAATATATGCTCATCTGCTCAACTGCTTCAGACTGACGACTGAAGTGACGTGGAAGGAACTAGCAATCTCTTCTTTCGCCTTGTTATGCTTACTCACGAACTGAATATTCGGTTTGTGCTATTGATTTGAATCCAAAATAAAGATGGACTTTTTACAACGGATGAGAAATGTTCCTTTGTGCCTGTTAGAAAACGATTATACCCTTCTTTACAAATGTGAATGTGTGTAGGGATAGGTACTGAGAGATGAGAGAGTAAGAGAGAGTGTGTAAGAGAGAGTGTGTGAGAGAGAGTAAGAGAGAGTCCGTAAGAGAGTGAGAGTGAGAGAGAGTAAAGGACAGCGAGAACAAGAAATAGAGAGAGAGAGTGGGAGAGAGAGAGAGAGAAAGAGAGAGAGAAAGAGAGAGAGAGTGTGTAAGAGAGAGAGAGAGAGAGAGAGAGAAAGAGAGAGGGGGAGAGAGAGTAAGAGAGAGAGTGAGAGAGAGAGTAAGAGAGACTAAGAGAGTAAGAGAGAGAGAGAGAGAGAAAGAGAAGCAAAAATTAAGAGAGAGTTAAAGAGATAGAGAGAAGATTGAAAATGAGAAAGAGCGGAACAACTCACTTATAAAAACACCAATTTTCAAAATATACCTACAAAATAACACACACACACGTTACTGAGAATCGCATAGAAGGGTCTTGGTCGCCTTGCTGTACAATTAACAGACAGCGGAAAAACTATAGACAACATTTATTGTTTAATTATTTCTTGTATTTGACATGACGCGAAACTAACACGCAATATATGTATGTATGTATGTATGTATGTATGTACATATGTATATATGTACATACATATATATATAGATACATATAATGTGAAAGAGTCGGTTACATCCGACTGCCACGTTTTTTGTTGTCTTCTTTGCTTAAGCAAACAATTTAGCAAAGTGGCAGCGCAAGTTGGAAACCTGGCGTCAGTTCGTGACGGAGCCTGGTCGTCAGGTTCGTCATCCACGGCTAAATCGTGCGTGGATTATGGCCAATTTCCGTTTGTTGACTTTGCCCCCTGGCTTTAGCCAAAAGCCCCACTGAAAAGTCAAGATACATGTTTGCGCCTGCGGTCGGGATATTGAAACTGGCAACAGTTTGCCCCGGCTTACGAAAGTTTTCCTTCCTTATGGCCGCCAACAACAAAGGGAAATGAGGGATTACGGTTGAGCTCGATGCTATAGCATTATTAGCTTGAGTAACAATGATATGCACACATCTATTATGCAGTTATATATGTACATATGTGTATGTGTGTGTGTGTGCCAACAAAGCCTCTGGAATCTTTGGTAGTTTAAGCAAAACTTTAAGAGCAATAGAACTGGAAATTGATTAACTTTGGTTTTCTTAGCTTGGATTTAAAAGAGAGTTTTGAAAATCCTAAAATTTGTTTTTTTCTTTACTCTACAATTGATTTGTTCTACTCACTGTTTGGAGTAAGCATTCTTAAATTCATGAAAATCGCATAGAAAGGTGATAATTGAGAGCGAGTTTGAGAGAAAAAGAAGGAGAGAAAGAGCGGGAGAATAATATTGATAGAAAACTAAGATTTGTGAGAAACAGAATGTGAGGGAAATACAGGAAGACAGTAACATAGAAAGAGAAAAGACACTGTCCAATTAGGGGCTACAAAGCGAACACCTTACTTAACCCACAAACGCCCTTTGCAAACACACTTACCCGGCTCTGGTATATTGCCCAGCGGACTCTCCGGCAGCAGAATGCCCTTTTGCACTAGTTCATCGCGATTGGCACGTACAGAAATCTTGCGCTCCAGTGCTGCAAAACACACACCCAAAAAATATCAGTTATTAACGAAGACATATTTTGCCAGTGGAAAACTTACATTTGGAGGCCGCCTCGAATTTTTCGCTCTTCTTTTTTCGGCGCCATTTCCAGGGCTTGAAGAATCTGCCCAGAGCGCTCAGTTTGCTTTTACGCTCCAGGGGCGGTGTGCGGGTGCCGGAGCCCAGGCTGTTTGTGCGTATGGCGGCGCCATTCTGTTTCTTGGCTGCAAAGAGAGGAAGAGAGAGAGAGAGAGTTAGAGAATATATATTATGTGTTTAGATAATAATGAGCTGGCAGCTCAAATTGTGTCAACGTCACGCGGAAGCGGAAAAGCGACCGCCAAATTGGGGCCGGCATCCAGCTGCATAACACGCCCCATATACATATATATATTTTTTTTGTGGCATGCGGAATGCTGCAGTTGCAAGTGCAATTATTATTATTATTTTTTGCTGTTGTTGCCCATTGAAAGCAAAAATTGAAAAGCGAAAATTACAAAACATTTTTGCTTGCCTCTGCTACTTATTTATTTATTTCTTTTTTTTATGTAATCAGCAATCATCAACTTCATCATGATGTCCATCATCATTTAACAATTCAATTAGAAATTCAAAACGAGTTTTTCTGCTGCAACAACAGCAACAACCTGAAAGACTGCATCAAAATTCTAAGCAAATTGTCTGCCATTAAGAAACGTCGCTCAGCCTGCATACAAATAACCAGCCAGTTGCGTTTGAGCCAAATCTAATTGGCCAACAGGCCGGAGAAACGCGCTGCTTAAGAGCGAGTTAAGCACCCGACTACCCTCAACTATTTTTAGTCGCAGATATTTGTACTTCATCTAAGTTTGCATTGCCAATCGGCTCAAGCACAGGGAAGAAGCTGACAAAACCAAAAGGTATAAAAAAAATAAAATTCCATCTCACAGTTTCCACTCACAATGTTGTTGTGGTTGACTCTGATGTCGGCTCAGATAAGCTGGGCGCACACAAACTTCAACACACACACCCACACCCACATACACACACATTGGTTTTTGTTGGTATGGACAGCATTCAAGCGTTGAAATTAGGCTACCTACAAATAGCTAAAGGAGAATTCACAAGCAAAAAAAAAAACAGTAAATAAACGCAGAGAAAAATAAAAGAAAACATAAAAATACCAAAACATAGACTTTGTCAACGAAACTTGAATACCCTTGCTTAAATACATAAACAAAAATAAAAAAAATTAATTTAAGCTAAAAATATTTAATACTTTAATGAAAATATTTAATACTTATTAGCCGATATATATTCGACATATTTAGTTTTGTTTAATTCCAAAGTCCGAAGACATAAAATAAAACAAAAACAGAATTAAAGCGAATGGCATTTCTTTTTTTTTTAATTTGTTTAATTTTAAACAAACAAATTTATTAGAATAAATAGAAAAATAATTTATCGACAGTCGAAATTATCGATTTGTGCCCTTTGTCGTTACTTAACACTAATACATAGCAATATATGAAATATTAACAAATTATGTATTAAAGACGTTTTCCCACTTTAAAAAATTGATGATAAAACACATTAAAAAACTTCATAAATTTCTGAATTATAGAAAAATGTAAACGAAATTTATTAAAATACTGTCAAACAGAAGCGTTACCCAACACTTTTTGTAAACAAATTAATTGTGTTTTGTTTGCTCAAAGTGTAAGCCTCTTTTTGCTCTTTACCATTCTCTTAATAATTTGACAGTAGTTGCTCGATTTTGCGGCCAACATCATGCGAACTTCAGTTAAGCTGGCCAGTTGAAGTGTATTTATAAATACCACAAAATGTGGCAAATGGGCTAAGAACTATTTGGCTTCCTTTATGTTATGCTCGCCCCTGGCCGGGGCGAGCTTCTGTTATGGGCCGCTCTGTGTCAGCTGTCCCAATTGTGGTCAATTGTTGAAGCAGCTTTTCATGCTTGATTTGAGTTGCATAACGAGGAGGCCGAGGAAGACGGCAGCTTAAAGAGCCAGCCAGGTAAAATGTGTGTCAAGCGGGGCAGAGAGAAACCGCGGGAATTGAAGCTGCCGCTGTTTCTGTTGCTGTTGCTGTTGCACGTGAATAACGTGCAACGTTTCAGCGCGTTGTGGCACAGCCCGAAGGCGACAACCGCAACGGAAATGCTGCCTCATTTAAATGGCGCCAGAGAAAATGCAAAAAACCAAAACAAAAATGACAAGAAAAAATGGCAAAAAATTGCGAAAAATCCCAACGCGAATTTAAAGTGAAGGAAAAGTTAAGCAAAGAATTTTCGCGTAAACGCAAAATATAAACAACATCGCAGTCAGCGTCGCGTTGTCTTCATACACACGTATATAAAAAATGATTTAATTTTTTTTTTTTTGTATACAATTTTTATTTTTATTTCTTTTTTTTTTTACATATGGCGAAGAAACCGGTTTTGGTTTTGGCCCCAACCGCGGCAGCTGTTGTACATTTCAATGGATGCAGCGTCGGGTTTTTGGCCGTGTGGCACACAGGCTACAGATTTGGCTTCTAAATGAGCGACAAGGGCGGCAACAACAACAACAACAATAACATTGTATGTAACATTTTATGCGAACGCGTGGAAAACGAGTTTTCGCGAAAGTTGTTTGCGGCTTCCATTGTTTTCGTTAGTTGTTGTTGTTGTTGTTGTTGTTGTTGTCGCTGTTATTGTGGCTCCACAGTTGCGTTGTTATTCTCGCTTGAATACCCCCAGACCCAAAACAAATATAGCTGACAACAATTCCTAAATAAATTCTACATCAAATAATATTTAAGCACACATAAAAATGAATTAACGGCAAACTGTGGAGAGAGGGGGTGTGGCGGCCTATCAAAAAAAATATAATTAATTATGCAAAAAATATATGCGTGTGGAGTAAGCGAAAAGCAAACAATTTGCGTATTAGGATTTAATATTAATCATCTAAAATATCTTCAAAAACCTTAAAAACAGAAATTCAAATTTTTCAGCTTTTTTTAAAAATAGAATTTTAAGAATCTAAAATTTATATTTTTTAAATGAATAAAAAAATGTTTCTTTTCAAAAATTCAATAATTTTTACACAGTTATGAAAATCTCAAGCCCACTTTTCCTTTTATCGGCATTTTTATCAATCAGCTTTCAGTCATTCTTATCAGTTGCATTGCTTTATCATCAATGTGCCGTTTAATGTCGCAATCAACAAAATCACTTTGTATTTATGTACACATTTGTATGCATGCGTGCATATGTACAACAGCTTATGTAAATTGACAATTGTCGTGTTCCACTTAAAGCACAGTCAAGTGCATATGTATATGTGTATGTCTGCATGTGTGTGTGTGTGTATTTGCTCAGGCAATGCTGATAACTAAGCCACACAAATTGACAGCAACAATCACAGCAACAAATTTATATTTGCACAACGTGACACACAGCCCAAAAATTATAAACAAAAATAAAATAATAGAGTAGCAAAACCAAAAAAAAAAACCCAAATAAAAAGACATTATTCACTCTTGTTTTGGGCAACTTGTCAGCCGAATAAATTACGGCCAAAACAGAAAAAGTCAACGTGTCAGCGGCAAAATCTGCCACCCAAGTCAAATTAAGATAAACCCAAAAACTAATTAAAGCCGAAGGAAAAGTGGAGGAAAACAGAAAACCAAAATAGATAAAGAAAACTAATGCAAAAATTTCTAAAATGCGGCAAATTTTGAGATTTGTGTTGAAGCAGCTTTCAAAAGCCGAAAAAAAATTGTTCGAAATTATGTTCGAAGGTCGCAGGCGCCGCTAATTGACGCCCAACAACAAAACACACCGCAAGCAAAAGTGTAACAACAACAACAGCAACAACAACAACAATGGCTCGATTTGCTACAACAACATCGCGATTACTGAACTAATTTGCCGTGTCTGTCCGCCTGTCTGTCGATTTTGATTGCAATATGAAACCTGAAATTAATTGTAATTACTCGCCTCGTGAAAAATATAAAAAAGAGATAAAAAACAAAAAACAAAACCAAAAACAACGAAATGCTGTCCGTGTGTGGGCCCCCAATTGCCGTTGAATTTCGGAGGGGGGCCCAATTGACGCCCGGTCTGGCGTGGCACGTATTTTGCCAACGACGGCTCGGAAAAGGAAAACGCCAGAATGGTAGATGGGTAAATGGAAATGTTTTGCGACTCGCGCCGGGCTTTGGCGTCGTGTCTCCAAAGCGCAGCAAAGCGTTCGATGCACATGCACAAAATTTAAATTACATTACGTATACGCAACGCTGCACACGCAATAGAAAACGTGAACGTATCACATTGGCAATGGAAACAGTGTTCAAAGTGTCGGCGCATTAGATCATGGAGTGGGTTTAACGGGTATTCGTGTGCGTATGTGTGTGTGTGCATGTGTGTGTGTGTGTGCGTGTGTGTGACAGCTGTAGCACTGAAGCACAACATATCCATAGCCAATGCCAAAAAAAAACTGACAGCAAAACGTGGACAGCTGAATAAAGAGCGCAAGACAGAGAGAGAGCGAGAGAGAGAGAGGGGGAGAAGCGGCTATCAACTGCACCGGACTATAACTTTACTATCGATAGTTGTTGACTTTGGGCTTTTTATGATGTGCAACGCAACTTCTACGACAGATTTCAGCTTAGACAAATGCAATCAATAAATGTTGATTTCTGCTTTTTGGATCATAATTTTCAGAAACTATTTTCAATGTAAAAAAAAAAGGCAAATAACAAAGTTAAGCTCTGAATGATGTAATCAGAACTTTTTAGAACTCTTCGAACTTTTTTATGCATGTGGCAGCATAAGACTTTACATATATATATATATTTAGCTTTAATTTCTTTTCATAATTTTTTTTATTATAATATTTAAAAACAATTTTCGTAATGTTTAGTTTATGAGGTTAAATTTATTATTATGTTTATTTATCATATAAATTAAATTCAAACCAAAATTAATTATAAAACTTATTTGTTATT
>SCDT01002665.1:0-11908 GCA_004143765.1 Drosophila melanica
AAAATATAAAAATATAAAAATATAAAAATATAAATATAAATATATCTGTATATTTACATATATATAAATATAGATCAGGAAAATAAATATTAATATAAATATAGATCAGGTAAATATTTGGAAAAATCACAATAAAAAATAAAATAGTCAGGACAATAAGCTAGAATTTCGCATTTCAATTAAATACAAGGGTTCTTGAAAAAATAAAATTTTTTCTGTTATCCAATATACAAAATTGGGTACAAATACAAGAATTTTGTTCATCTGCGTTCAACATAAATGGTAATTTTTAATAAAAGCTCGTGAAATTTAAAGAACAATATTGAACGTTTTATATCGTTCTTGGATTGTTAATAGTGTTTTCTTTGAGTGTATGCATATACATACATATAACAAAAAAAAATAAATAATAATAAATAAGAGCATTTTAGCATATAAATTCAATAATTTTATTCATAATTAAAAAAAAAAAACTTTCCTAAAAATATTAATTATATCGATGAATTTTGCATAGATTTGTAGCAAATTTATTAGAATAATACTAAGCATAACGCTGAAAGCTTACATTTAGAAAATATATTCAATTTAACCGACAATTTAGATCAGAGCTACATATATAAAAAAAATTTCAGCGAGGCTTACATCTGTATACTCTTTTGTCTCTATTAAATATATATGTACTATTTTTACTTTAATATAACGCCCCTTATGTATTTCATTTCATTTCTTTTCTTTGCTTGTATATTAAATTAGTTTTTAGATTCCGCAGCTAAGTTTTTCCCGTCTGCTACGTGAGAGAAGATGGAAAAAGAACAAAACCGAGTTGAGATCTTTGGCAGCATTTAGAGATAAGTGGAATTAGTGTAATGGCTAGACGCCTGGCTATTATGAATTCCATTTTGGCTGCACGCAGAGATTTGAAGCCATCGATGAATTACTCGTGTTTAGAATCTGGTCAGATCATCAGCGGTCGCTCCAACGACTTCCGGCCACGTTGAGATTTTGGGGATAGCTTTGTCTATTGGCGCTTAAAGTTCGTTTCTGTTAGCTGGCCAAATCGAAAACTCGTTGGCCGCATTGGAAAGCTAACGGTAAATGGCCGCTGTCTGTGATTAACTGGCATGTATGATAACAACTAATTAACTAGAAATCAAATCGAATCAACAAACAAACAAACAGAGAGACAGACAGGCAAACTAACAGACAGACAGACAGACAGACAGACTAACAGACAGAAAAGATTAAGTATTCGCCCAGGGAAGTGAAAGGTTATGCGAGTTTGCAGCGGCTGCGCTTTATCGCCCAGCACAGCTGATGGACAAGACCGGAACAGAGAGCACTGAAAAAGTAAAAGCCGGCTCTAGTCCAACAGAACCGAGCCAAATATATATGAGACCAGAACCACGCAAAATCTGAGCGCGAAAACGAAAAAAGGAAAAAAAGAAAGGCTGTCCCGGCCGCAAAATGACCAAAGCCGTGCAAATATTTAGAACAGATCCAAAAACAACACAAACAACAAGTGTGTGTGTGTGTGTGTGTGTGTATCGAAACTGGTCAAAAGCGCTGTGTCAGCTGTGAGTTAAGACTGTCATAATAGTGGCCCGGAATGCCAGGCGACTGCCAGGAGACACTTTACCAACACCTAGAGCTGAGCGCGTGATATAAAAAAGCAGCGTGACACGAGGCCGCATAAAATGATTGATTAATCAGGATTCCACTTGTATTGTCTGTTGTTTTGGGTGATGGAGCAACTTAATTTCATGGGCAAACACGGCTACCTGAACAGTGTTAAGACTAGTAATGTTTTTTTTTCCCATTTTAAGTCGATAATCTTCTTTACGTCCTTCTAATCTGATTTAAATAAAACGATATTCCTTTCGGATTAAGTATTTCAATGTACTTTTACCGATTGTTTGTGGAGGTAATTATTGAAAATAGTTACCTAGAAGGAAAAGTTATCTTTCTTGTACCGAAAATCTAATACTCTAGCAAATAAATAGTAGAAGAATGTCATAAATGTAAGGAAATACCTTTTGTCTGATCGTTCCTATTTCGGATATATAACAAATACACTTTTAAATACTCAATGCCAGTTTTGCCTTAAGTACTATTTTAAAATCTTTTGACAATTTATTCAAGAAAATGTTGTATGTATTCTTGCGGTTTGCGGTCAATTATCTTAAAAAGCAAGTTGGGCCCCTCTTTGCGATTCTCATGCTTTTAGATTATTGGTTATCAGTCCCGTTTTCAGTAATATGTGCGTGTTATTTAAAAGTTATATTTGAAAAGTTGTTTTTTTTATGGGTAAGTCAATCTTTCAATCTTTCTTTTTCTCTCTTGCTCTCTCATTCACTCTCTCTCTCTTCCTCTTCCGCTTCTTATCCTATTACTCCTTCCCTCCCTCTTTCCTACTTTTATTTCCTCTCTTGCTTTCTCTTTCTCACTATCAATAAAATGTATATATTATGGGTCTCGAAAGTTCTTAAGTCCCCAAAATTGTAAAGCTAGAGTTAATAAGGCATGTCCTGCAATCGGACCGGATGACCTTCAATCACGTCCACTCTCTCTAAAAATAAATATAATGAATTTACATATTTTTACAGTCAGTGAGTATTTCGCAGTCGGTTACACCCGACTGCAATGCGCCCATCTCTAGCAATAGGGTAACTGATAGCTGGCGCCCAAAACCGCTGCGGTTACGTGCAATGGGGAGTAGTTGCAATACAGAGAGCAACGGTGCTTTTGGATATTTGCAGCTGTCACATAGAACATGTCCCAAGTGGGCAACGAGGGGGGTGTGGCCGTGGGGGCGGCCACTGCACTAAGCGGCAACAAGAGCAACAGCGACCGAGTCAGCTTAAATAAGCGGAACCCAAAGCGTCAAGTAATTTTCTGATTTTAAGTGATTTCTTTACGCTTTCGCGGCGGCCGAGTCCGCGACTCGCGTCTGCCATTCGTTCCAATCTTAATTATTGTCGCTTGCAGTCAGAGAGTCAGCCCCAAGTCAAGTCTCCAGCTGCAACTGCAACTGCAACTGCAGCAGCAACTCCAGTTTCATCTCTCGCTACTGTCCGTGCCTGAGCCTGGCTCTGAGTCGGGACAATGCATTTGCTGTTATGTCAAGGCGACGCGACGCGACGCTGCGGCCCGATTGATGCCGCTCTAATGAATTATGATTACATTTACGCTCGCTCGGCAACTCTACACTGCTGTTAATGCCCCTGTTAAGGCCGCTGTTAACCATTTGCGCCGGCAGCGCCGTTAGCAGCATGGCAATGACCTGCGACTGCGTAGAGTTTACTTGACTAAATTCTCATTACTCAGCCGCAGTCGCAGTCGCAGTCGCTGTCGCTGGCACAGCCTCTGCCTCTGCATTGGGCCGTCTCGCGTCTTGCCCCTGCGTGCGATCGCAGTCGCAGTCTGTTTAAGCAAGCGGGCAGCTACTTTAATGTTTGTTTTCTTTATTTCCAGCTAGTCGTTTATATTGTTGTTCTTGTTGTTGCTGTTGCTGTTGCTGTTTCTTTTCGCCTGCCAGACAACTCCGTTAATGTTTAATGCAAATACCCGGTGCTTCAGTTGATTTGCCTTTGCTGCTGCTTCTTCATCTTTTACATTTTAGTTAACATATTTCCAACGTAACGACCGCAGAATTTGTCACCCCTTGCCTTAATTGGCATAATATCAACAAAATGTGCTGTAGCCAGACCACTTTCTATTCCCATAAATTGCGAGAAAACTAAACAAAACTGTAAAAAAGCCAATTAGATATCCCCAACGTTTTTGCACAATCATGCGATAAATAATAAAATAAATATTTGTGTAACAAAATCGGTAGATTTCTAAAACATAATTAGAACACTGCTTCGATATAATTGTAAATAAAAATTCCAGTCAATCCTGACTAAGCTATACATACATAAGGCATAAGTGTAAGACATATGTGTAGATTAAATGATTAAATTTATGTTTGATATCCGTGAAACAATATAAGGGAAATATTTTTAAAGGTCAATAATTCGAAGATAAAAACACTTTGTAAAATGACTCCAAATTGTATACCCAAAACATATTCAAAAATGTTAAAAAGCGTAAAATTGTTTTGTGCAAATATATGTAATAATATATATTCTTGGTCAGCATCGCTATCCGAGTCAATTTAGCCCTAACCCTCCGTCCGTTGATGTCAGAGACTTTAAAAGCTACAGAGTTGTAGATACTAATTGATAACTGTCATATAGATAATACATATAAAACTATAAAACTATCATACAGTTCAACCTTTAATCAAAAACTACTAAATATCGGAAACAAGTATAACACATATATGTATATAACATATATAGCATAATAGAGCTGTTTAACTATTTTAAATACAAATTGCGCCCAACTTTTTCTACTTAATTCTATTTGAATAGAAGAAATTTGTAAAAAAGCTATCTCATTTTTAGTACAGTTAGAAGTCGAATATATCTACTATATTGTTGATATTTGTTCAATACATTTGCCCCGCCCATATTTATCATTCGGCTGGGATCGCGCTGATTACACAACATGTTGCCAGAGTTGCCGCAGTGACTGCGCATAATTCATTAGCATATTTATCGGGCAATAGTAGATCAAGCGCTTCACAGATGCTGACAAGATTACGAGCGATCTGTTAGGCCCCACCAATGCCCCCAAACGGTAGCCATGCAAATCGATGCGGCTGTAACAGGTGCCGTTGTCTCAGCATTCAATGGCACCAGGAGAAGGTGGCGGTGTCAAAGTCAACCTCAAGCCGGCCAACTGTTGCCGGCGCTCTGTTGTTCAAGTTCAATGCTACGAGCGGTGACTGCTGTTAACGCGGCTGCTGCCGCTGCTGCTGCTGCTGCTGCTGTTAAGCTTGAGGTCGTGTCGAGACCAACTCTCCACGGAGAGTGTGTGTGCGCGCGTGCGCTGTAGTTGTTGTAAGTTTGGAGAGCGCGCTCTCGTTCTCAGCTTTGGACTCTTTCTTGTTCTGCAGAAGAGGCGCAACGCTCGCTCGACCGTGTCCGTGTGAGTGGCTTCGTGAGAATGTGTGCATGTGTGTGTGCGTGTGTGTCTCTGTGTGTGTGTAAAGTAGAAATGGGCTCGCGCTTTTCTTCGCCTCTGCTTCGTGCGTTTGCATCGCTGCTACTGCTGTTGCTGTTGCTGTTGCTGCATAGCTTTCTTACACTGATGACGACGACGACGACGGCGACGCCGCTTTCTCTGCCGCTGTTCTTGTGCGCTCTCCCGGCTGGTTCTTCTTCGCCTTGGAGACCTTTGGGAAAAGCATAAAAGTGGCGCACTCGCTGGCCCACCAGCCATTGCGCGTAATGCAATTGAAGTGCTAACAGCGCCGTCGAGTCAGCAGCAGCAGCGTAAGCAGCAGCAGCAACAGCAGCAGCATCAGCAGCAGCAACAGCAGCAGCATTAGCAGCAGCGTGGACATAATAACTTCATATTTATTTTTTTTTTTGAAACAACTTTGTGTGCTCCTAGTGAACTTAAAAGTGTGCAACATTGCAACATTTGGTGGCATTCGGATTCGAGTACAAGACTCCTTCTTGTACAAAAAAGCCACCCACAAAGTGTCGAAAGTGTGAAAGTGCAAGCTACTTTTTTTTCTGTTCATCCGACAAGAAACACACGCGAAAGGATTTTCGCTGCCAAAATAATTCAATTCAATACAAATCTGAAAAAACCTTCTGAATACAATAACTAAAAAAAGACATAACTCTTATTGTGCAATATAATCTAATACGAAGGTAAGAAAAGCAATCAAAATATTTGTGAAGAGAGTTAAACACAAAAGTGCTGCAAAATTATATATTTTTTTCAATTATTTTGGTATGTCATAATTGAAAGAAGTGTCGAAAAAAACTAAAGAATTGAGAATTAAAAAAGTATATGATAGATTAAAGACAAATCAACGTAAAGCTTAATGAAGGGAAACTGGAAAACGAACAGTTATAAGAATTGATTTTGAAAAAAATTTTACTATATTATGCTATATAAATGAGAAAAACTATAAAAGAAAAGCTATGAAATATATAATAAGTAATCGATAAAAGACGAATTAAGAAAACTGAAAAATTAAAAATTAGAAATATAATTAAAGATATATAATAAACAATAAAGTATAAAATAATATAAAATGTTTACATTAAAGGTTTCTAAGAGTGCTATATATTGATATATAGTTAAATCGAAAGAAAACTGATATTCTGATAAACTTATTAAAAAATATATAAAATGAGCGAAAAACTACAAAATTAAAAAAATTATAATATATTATAATATCATATATATATCTAAATAAATTATTTAATAAATACAACAGGGATAACTGAAAAATCAGTACAACTTAAACAAAAATAAAACATTCCGCCCACTTTAAAATATTACATATAATAAACTATATAATAATTCTAAGTGGTCTATATTTATTTTATTTTTGTTAAAGCTGTTATGTGAACTTAAAAAAAGAAAATTTAAAGTCGCTTCTTTTGGGTTATAGTAATTTATGTTTATATATGATATTTGCTCACAATATCGCAGTTGTACATAATGAATAGAAAAAATAACCAAAATTGGTTTGTGTAATGAAAAACATTTTTTCTTCTAATAAGGCTCAGGCATTTTAATGGATTTCATTTTACACCTAAAAATTCTGAGACAATGACAACCCTGAGAGTTGCCTTTTTTTTCCTTGTTTTTTGTTTGCACTTAAGATTTGTATGCAGGCGCTAAACAAAAGACTTAGGCAACGAACTTGTCCAGCAAAATGCGTGCAATTTATTCAAGTGTATGCCTTTTGTGTTTGTGTTTTTGTATGTGTGTGTGTAAGTGTGAGGGGGGGGGGGGGGGGGGGGGTTTGAACAGTACATTGACACGTTCTGAGTGCCCGCAGTGGACTGTTAGTTTGCATAACTTGTGACATTTTCAATTCATTGGAAAATGCAGGCGTGAACTAGTCTGAAGCTCAAACCCACCCAGCTGGACACACACACACACACACACACACACAGACTCACACATCTATACACAATGGCACATTTAATGCTCTTTCTTTTTGTCTACTTTACTTTGCTTTACTTTTTTTTATTATTTTAATGCTTGCGCTTTATATTTTCTGTTAAAGTCATTAACGCAATTAACCGTTATTACCGGGCCGCCATCGCCAGCGTCGTCGTAGCTGGTCACCCAATTCATTAGGCAGCATTTAGTGTAGAAGAAAGAGACACACACACACACACATACACACACACGAACAAGGAACAGCAAAAAGCAACGGGCCAAAGCATGAGAAACGCATTAAAAAAATACACAAAAAACATATATATGTATATATATATATATATGTTGTATATGTATATAAAAAAAGCGCACGCAGCAAAAACAACTGAAATGCGGAGCAGGAGTCCCCAAAGAAGTACCTAGTTGCCCCAGCGAACCCCCCTCCACACACACACACACACACACACATCGCACCGCAGTGCACTGCACCTACCCATTGGGCCATTTGGGTTGGCGTCTGTTTTTATAGCTTCTTACACACACACACACACAGACATCTATGTGGGCATATCTTAAGCAGAAGCCAAAAAATGCGAGTTGACTTTGTTGAAATTAAAGTTTATTGTTTTTGTTTTTTTTTTGTATGCATGTTTATTTGTTGTTGTTGTTTTTTTTGCTGCTGTGCCGCCCCGGAAATAACGTAATAATGTTGCATAAAAATGACTTGTTATTTTATAATCGAATCGTAAAAGCCCAAGAAATAGAATAGCAGTCATAAAAGCCACTGCCGCCGGGCTTCACATTAAACGAACGGTACACGTTACACGCTCAAAAACAAAAGACTTAGGCAACGAACTTGCCACACAACAACAGTTCGCAAACGAAATGCATTTGCATTAGCTCGGTGAAAAGAAAAAAAAAAGAAATACGTTTAATTACAGCATGCAAAACCACAAGAGCGAGCAAATTTCAACTAGCCTCGCCACTTACCCCTCGCCCTCCCCCACTCCTCGTCAGTCAGCCTCTATCTGTGTTTGCCTCATTACAAATCTCAGGCTTGTCGTAAGTGCAGCAAATGTATAAAATTTCTCTGTCGTTAACTGTCGTCCATTCTGCTAGCCAGCGGCGCCATTTGCACGAGATGCGTGTCGGGCGGTGGGGCGGAGATGCGACAAAACTGACCCAAATCTGCCAGAGCCGGCCAACACTAACCAAAATACATGGGAAAATACCAATAACAACAATAACAACAACAACAACAGCAACTAAACGCCAAGCGCTAAAAGCTTTATTTTGTTTTTTTTCGCTTGGCTTGGCCCACTTTTTAATGTATTTCACTTCATTTGCTGGCAATCAAGTTGCCAAGTTTCGTAGCGGAAATTGATGAAATCGATTTTGATTAGATTAGAATACAACAAAAAAAAAAAACATCTGAAATACGTGTGAAACAAAATACAAAAACCAAACAAACGAAGGCAACAAAACATTGTAGCTTTGGAAAAATCTTGAAAAAAATTCGAAATAGCTAAATTAAGGCCTAGCTGAAGGAATCTTTAGGCTCTATCGAGAGAAAAGTGAATAGAGCTGCAATAAAGATCGATAAAGTTTTAATTAATTTTAACAACTGTATTTGTAGGCATTACTGCGTAACGACTCTTCAAGTAAGGAAAAAACGAAAAATTAAATACAAAATATATCAGAAGAAAGTTTGTGATCTTAGCTTGCGATAGTGAGAGGAAAGTGAAGAGCAAAAGAGATTGAAGAAAATGCTACAGCAAAATGCATCAAGTTAGCTTTAAAACTAAGAGACTTTACTAATTGAGATCGAAGATTGTGTTAAAAAATGTTAAAAAAAATTACAAAAATAAAATAATAAAATAATTGAAGAAATCGTGTAAACTTAAAAAGAAGTGTTTTAAAAAGTGCAAAGCATAATTTGTGAACTGAGTGTAATTTATAGAAATCTTATATTGGTTTTCCTCAGCTAAGAAATCACATAATAAAAAAGGCATATGTTTTTTGGCACATAGAGATAAAATTTAAATAGAAAGATTTTTTTAGATTTTAAAATATATTTTTTGTTGTAGTCTCTTCAATGATGATATAATTTTTTGTTTTCCTGATTTTTGTATGCAAAGTTCTGTGCACCAGTTAAACGTTGTTGTTCGCTGTTGCTTAGTGCAAGTTTTTTTTATTTTTATTATTTTTTTTTTTTTAGCTGCTTAAGAACTTGTCTACAGACTACAGACTACACACAAGCAACTGCGACTAAAAAACAAAAAAAAAAAAGAAAAGAAAATGCAATGCCTAACAACAGCGACAGCAACAACAACACGTTGCTTGTTCATCCTGTCTCACATTTCGGCCATCAGTTGCTTAGCCATTTGGTGGCTCTCCGGTGGCTCATTTCGTTTCGGGTTTTGTGCCGCTTCGCTGCGGCAGTTGTAACTGAATGCGCTGTGGCACAGTTTTGTTGTTGTTGGAGTTCTTGCTGATATAGTTGGAGTTGTTCTTGGCGTTGTTGTTGCTGCGGCGCTGACCCACATTCAGAGGCAACAGCAACAGCAACAGCAACATCAACAGCAGCCGCAGCTGTTGAAGCACTGAACAAATTAAGCCAACGAATTCAGCACCTGTTGCGACAATGGATTCGCACCACAACAATGCGCAAAACATGGGCTCAATAGGTAGACAAACAATAAATAGATAAATGGATAAATTGCAAATAGCACCAAAAAAAAGAGGCACTTGCGCCCGGTTCCTAAAGCTCTTTCAATTGTGAACACTCGAAAAGGCGCGCTGACAAATTCAAGAGGCTGTTGAATGGTCAGCGATACGAGTGCTGAGTGTGAGTATGAGTGTACTCACTTAAATCGCTTAAACACTCGCTGAGTTGCAATTTCTTAGTTGTCATATTCTCTTCTTTTTTTTTTTTTTTGGCTGGTTCCAGCTGAAATATTTTCGTTTTCTTTTGGAGGGGGGGAAATGCTTAAGTTTTAGCTGGAATCTGTGCTAGTCAACGGTAGTTCTGTTGTTGTTGTTGCTGTTGCTATTATTTTTTACAGCACGCCCCACTGACCACTCGCTCGGCTCTATTCATGGCCATAGAGATAAGTATGCGCCCTATAAGCCAAATAAAAGATTCTGTCTTCTGCCTTTGTTCGCGTTTCCCATTATGAATTTGATTGTCGCACTGCTGTCTCTGCGCTGACTCAACTTTCAACAGCAACAACAACAACAACAACAACAACAACAGCTGCAACAACAACTCTCCCAACTAGGCCAACAAATTATTCAACGCCGTCCCAAAGCAAACATGAAGCACAATTCCATGTAAAATCAAAGGCAGACAACAGGCAGCGATTGGTGTGGTCTTCAGATGTGATTCAAAAAACACAGCAGAACTAGAGGAAGCAGGGCTGGAAACGGGAATGAGTGGTTCGCGTGCAGCTAGTGGCTTGGCTAAAATTTGGATTTACTACGAATATGATTTAATAGTAGTGTAAAGCTGACAACGACTCGGATTTTATTAGAGTGTAGCTTACGAAGTTGCTTAGGATGAGCTCATTATAAAGGTGGACTAGATCAGTCGGAGCTCTTGTAAAGCCTTTAAATAAACAAAAGCCATCTTTTTTCTACACAAATATTTGACGACAAATTCTTCCCGTTAAGATTTTGTCAGCTGTCACACATTAAAAAGAACATCCAAAACTAAACAACAGAAATTTCGCTCTTAGCACAATGCTCTGTTCTTGTCTTCAATTTTGCTTAGCCAAAATTCATAATATTCCTGTTCTTTTTTTTTGGTTTTGTTTTTTGGTTTTTTTTTTTAAGCGCTGCTCTTACGCTTGTTAACGTCTGTCACTCTTTCAGCCAAAGAGCAGGCCAAATAAATTTGAATGAAGCAACTTGATTAGCAGCCAGCTGAGGCAACAGCTGCTTACGGCTGGCATTTGATTGAATGATGATGACGCGCGGCATCATGCTAGACATTTATTATGTGAAACGAGCCCAAGAATGGGTAAGGCCGGTAAGAGAAGGAGGAGGAGAAGCAGAGGAGAAGTGTCTGTGCGAGTTGGCTGGGCTTGATGGATTAACAACTCCAATTCTACACTTGTCCCATTGTCCATTGTCCATGCAATGTGTGAAAGTGTTCCCATTTCGAGTGTCATTTCAAGTTGGGCGTCGTTGTTTTTTTTATTATTATTATTCTTTTTTTTGTTTTTGGATTTCAACGAGTTGGTAAATGATATCATTGCACTTGACGTGGCCAACAGACGTGTTAACTCACGGGTCTGTGCGTGTGTGTGTGTGTGCCCATTTGTTGCTGACCGCCCAGTCTTGGACTTCTTGGTCGCTGTTTTTTTAATGAGCAGCGTCGCAGCGTCTGAGGTTTAATTAGACTTGGGAAGCATGCAAATGCCGTGCTGTGTATGTGTGTGTGTGTTGGTGTGTGTAAAGTATGTTTTTGGAGTGTGCGAATGCGTACTGCCGTCTGTCTTTCTCCCTCTCTCTTTCTCTCTCTTACACTCTGTTAACTGACGCGCTCCATAGAATTTTCTTTGGAAATTGGAGCAACTGCAGCGAACTGGCATTGTTTTGTTTTTTTTTTTTACTTTTTTGTTCTGCTTTTTCTGATTTTAGTTATTCACACAGCAGAGCGGAGGCTCAGCCAGGCGTTGCACATTTGCATAGAGCTTAATGAAAATGCCGCCCAGCTAACCTGCTGCATAGCAGCTTAGCCAAGTTTGTGTCTTAAGTCTTTTGTATTGCAATTCGGTCAAGTAATCAAATAGAAAGCAAACATTTATTGTTATTGTTGCAGTTGTTGTTGCTGCCACTGATTGTTGATTATGGACCACTTTTATATATGCATATATATATATAT
>SCDT01002666.1:0-11906 GCA_004143765.1 Drosophila melanica
CTAAAAAAAATGTATATATTTAAAATAATAAAATTACCAATTTTTATAAATTATTTCATTGGCTTAGAAATTGTTTTAAGCAAATAAAAGCGTCTTTTGTTTTTTTAACGCGTGAGTTTTCATGTCACTTTCAATTAAAAATGATTATTGATACGTTTTGCTCAAAATATATTGAAAAATAAAATAAAATGTGCTCTTAAATATTAATTCATGCTTTCGTCTAATTGATTAAGTAACTCATATTTTATTAAAGTTATATTTATTTTATATTTGTTCAAAGTCAATAACATTCCATTTCTACCTATCTTTACTATAACAAAATAGCTTGCATTCTAAATAACTTTCTGTAGGGCATCTAAGAGTGCATAATTTCTGGCGATGATTTGTATCGTATATTTTAGGTTTGACACACGAGCTGTGCTACATTTTACAGCAGTTGACATCTGAGCACTTTATCTTAATGTCAATTCTTTTCCTCTCGTTTTTTCTTGGCTTCAGTTTTGGGTTCGGGTTTTTAGGTTTTGGGTAGCGGGTTCCCGGGCGGTCCGTTTGGTGCGTGTTGTGCGTGAAGCAGTTAAAAACGTTCAAGTCAAATTAACAATAAAAAAGCCATTTGTAAGTCAAGTTCGAGCCACGTTAAGAGTTGTCAAAATCACGAAGTCGTCTCGTTAATGGCGCTTAGAGTTTAGCCTGCCGATAAGCTGGCGCTAGGATTTGCATTTACATATATATTAGGTGGCTTAAAGGGGCTCTGAGTCATCAACTTGCAGCTGGGAGAAGCTACACAGTAAAAAAAACGGTTGGGTTGTTTTTTAGTCTTTATTACATATTTGATATATATATGTATGTTTTTTTTTATTTGAAACAATACTTGTTAATAATCAATTTTCAGTCAAAATCAAGCGGATTAATTAAAGAAAACGTACTGTTTTTTATTATTTTATTTTTTAACTAATTTTTGTTGATTTATATGTTATTTATTATTATTTTTTTTGCAACATTATAAATATTGCAGCTGCTATATTTTATTAAAAATTTATATTACCATTTTTTAAAATATATTTTACAACTTTTAAACTTTGATTTCTCTCAGTCCATAAGTATTTTCTTTAAATTTTTATCTGTGCACCTTCATTTTTTTCTGTGCATATGGTAAAGCTGTCTTTAAATGCTGCGAGTGGGGCCACATTTTGACTCACTTGTGTTTCGTCTGTTGCAGTTTGACAACGTCAACTCGTGCCTGCACGTGCTGAGGAGCCAATCGGTTGGTGGTTTGGACAACATCACAACCAACGACATCTGCGCCGGTCGCCTCAAGGCTGTGCTCGCCCTGTTCTTCGCCCTGAGCCGCTACAAGCAGCAGGCGAAGCAAACGAAATCCATTGGCGTTGGCTGTGGTGCTGGTGGGACAGGTGGTGCAGGCAGTGGTGCTGGTGCTGTGGGTGTTGGTGGCGGCGGTTCCGTTTTGGGCATTGGCCTCGGCGGCAGTTTGAGAGCTTCCGTTGCAAGCAATTTGCTGGACAAGAATCAGCAGCAGCAGCAGGAGCAACAACAGCAGCAACAGCTGCACCAACAACAACAACAACAAACGCCACAGCAGTTGGCTCAGTCGCTGGAGAACGGCAATGATATGGTGAATCGGTAAGTTAAACAATTATATCTCTTTTATTTATATAAGTTTAAACAAAAATGTAATGGAATTTAAATTTAACTGACAAATCCATCGTTGTCAGTGCTATAGCAACGAGCTTTTATTTAGCTGCATTTAGTTTGTCTCTACACCACAGTTTGTGTCTAAGCTAAGCACTTGACGAAAGATGTCCCGCTGTTAGCGAAATGTGTTTGTCTCTTTACTATGGTTCGCGTCTAAGCTAATAAACTTTACGTAATGTTTACGCTGTTAGCGAAGTGTACAGTTCTATGCTTAACGAAAGTTGCTGCATAAAACTTCACTCACATTTAACACCGCATACGTTTAACATAAATATGTTAAGTGTGCAGTTTACTTAACAGGCACAGTGGTTTCTGGATTTAACGAACTGCAACAAATTTCGATTTATCTGCTCTAATTTATATATTCATTTGAAAAACAGTTTTAAAATGTATAATCAAAAGTTATAAACATTTTTGAGCATGGAAAAAAAAAATATATATATATATATATGTATATTTGATTAATATCAACAGTTAAGTTAATCTTCAGTAACCTGAAAATAATTATTTCTCTTATTGTCATGAAATAAAACATTCAATCTTTATGCTATTTATCTATCTAACTATCTATCATATATTCGTTTACGTAATGAAATAAGAAGTCGGAAATAGAAATTCGTGTACGTTAAGAGAAAATTCAAGTTAAATTTTCGGAAAAATCACAACTGCACAAATTGAATGCTTTAACACGCATTCCGTCAAGTTTTTTTAGTCAAAGCAAACCCCACACCCCCTACAGTCTTACCTCAAATGGAGTTCATATCAATGGAATTGTCGCAGATTTCCTATGCATTTTCGCTGACACTGAAGTCATAAGACTTCCGGAACGCAGGTTTTATGCTTCTACGAAATTCCAAGCAAGTTTAATATGATTTATTGGTTTGTTTGCCGGAAATTACAGGCGATCCAAAGCCGAAATCCCCCCTAAAACCCCAAACATCTGTTTGGCACCCCAAGTCGTAAAAAAATAAAAATGAGAAAAAAATCGCCCGTCTCCTTCAAAGCTGAGACACTAAGCAAACAAAATTGGCATACTACGAGCTAAGCAGGGGAATATCGGTTGCGGGGGGAATTGTTTGAGCTCTTGAAAAGCAGCTGAAAAATTCAAAACATGAAGATGGAAAATTAGAAAACTTTATTTGGTCGAGAGAAGCTGGAAAAGCGGTTGTGTCGTCTGCGTCGTATTTTTTGGGGTTGCGGAGTTTGGGGCTTTTCTTGTGTGCGCAACCCTCGGGGAAATCCCAGCAGCAGACAGGAAACGGAAGCTTTTGTGTTGCGCTACCAAAAACCAAGTGGGAGGGGAGTGGAGGGGAGGAGTTGGGGGCCGACCAGTCGCCGTTTAACTCTCGTTTGCCTGCCTCCCGCCTGTATCCATGTGTTGATGACTTTCACTGACTATGAAATTTAAATGCGTAACGGAAATGTTTGCATTTTTTTCACTTCCCCTCTCCCGTTCCTTTTCCTGCCGGGCAGCTGGTAGGGGAAGGTGAGGGGACCGCGTTGACTAGCAGACAAATAAATTACAATGGAGTTTTATGGTCGTCCTTGCGCCTAGTTTGTGGTAGGCATCAGAGGACAGGACAAACCGAGCGACAGGCCGACGACAACAATGCGGCAAGTTCATTTAAAGTTGCAACGCCATAAAAACTTTCACTGCGAACAGACAGTGCTATATACCCTACTACGAGAGCATTTTGATTTGCTTACGTATAGCATACAGAGACAAAAAAAAATTTATTAAATGGATCAGCTAAAGAAAATTCTAAAGTATTTTTACTTTAAGGTAGTATTATTAATAATATTAAATATTATTATTATTTGAATGATATGGCTGACAAAAGTTCCAGTTGAGTATTGTTGGATACAATCCCAGCAATCCAAAGACAATCTTTAGGTTTAGGATTTATTTGTAGTTTTTCCTCCTAAGGAAGCGGCCTTGTGTGGAATATGTCTGCAGCAGGACTCAACGGTGTTGATGTCAGCTTATAAATCAAATATCGTAAATAAAGTCAAATTATTTTCAATAATTTTTTTGCAAAACTAGCAAGAAATTTGATAGTCTGTTAGGGTATTTTTACTTCGGCACTTTGTAGCTGACAGTTCTTACTTGGTTTTGGACACTGTGCGTTGTTTATAATGTCTGCGGTCTGGCGACCTAGACACTGAAACCGAGCGCTGTCCGAGCTGTGCAAAAGCAACCCCCAAAAAATAAAAACAATACCCAGCATTAGCGGAAATGCGCGTGTTTTACAGTTGTGGGGGGCTGAAAAATTCCAGAAAAGCATTTTAAGCGACAAACGACAAACGAGCCGAGCAGCTGGTGCACATTTTGTAAAGCTGCCTCGTGCGTACTTCCTGCAACAATTCACAAGTTTTCGGTACCTGACACTGATTTGGCTCGAAGATTGCCACTTGCCACTTGCCACTTGCCACTAGCTGGCAACATGTTGCGCCCCATGCATATAATTAAAATATTCCCCATATACCGAAGGAGGCACGTTGAAGACGCCAACAACAGCTGATGACATTTCAACCCTGAGACATGCCCAGGCCCGGGCCATTTATAACTGCAAATTGCGCGCCAGACATTGCAACAATATGTGCTCCCAAATGTGTTTAAAGCATTTGTAACGGAGCCGCGCGGGGGGTTGGCGAAGGGGAAACTTAATGGCTGCAAAGTAACCCCCAAGTAAGTCCCATAATTGACAGCAGTTGCCAGGCGTTAGTCGAGGCCACAAATTCCAATGCATGCGTCCAAAGGTCTGAGCCAAATCCCAGCTGAAGGACGAGACCCGTGCGTGTAGCGTGCGGCAGAGGGGGTGAAGGTGTGTGTGTGTGTGTGTGTAAAAGCGTCCTCTCTAATTCGCATGCATTTATGCGTGACCAGGCACAGGGCGAAACCCAACCAAGCGACAGGCGGCCAGCCGAGCGGGCGGATGGGGGCTCGGGGAGTGGTCCATGCAGTCGTCCTGCCAACAAGGCTCTCTCTCAATAGCCCGCAGCAGCCACACCGCACTGACAACTTGTCAGGTCCGTTTGCCAAAAAGCTGCGTCCTTGTCCGCCCGCTTGTTGTCTGGCTTAACTTTTGTTGTCCTGCGGGCTTGTGTTTGTGATACCCTGTACGCAGTGGCGATTTGTTTAAGACAGGGTATATTCTCCTGATGTTAAAACAAACCAAAATATCGATGTATCGATGTAAATAGCAGCAATATTTTTGAATTTCAAAACTAATTTCGAACTTTGCCGTATATATGTGTAGGGAAAATTTTGAATGATCTCTGTTTACAGTATCAATTAGTCTAGCAATTGCACTTGTTTCCCCACTGTCTAACCAAAGAGTCCTTCTGCCTTGTCCTGTGTGTTGAATTTATAATTCCATTTGTGGTTTTAATTTCGTAAATGTGAAATTAATTTTATTCAATTGGGACTCGAGGGTTGCACCGAAAGCAGTTTATTCGATTGTTAGAGCTTCGATTCCTCTTCGGTTAACGCTTCATTGACTCTCAATTGTTGCGCTCGGTCAAAGCAGGGCCAATTGGCTTAGAATAAAATGCTTAAAGAGTGAACAGTAATTGAGACCCACGTGCGAGCGAATCAGCATACATAAAAATTTCGAAGAAGTTTCAATGTTAGTCTTTCTTGGGAATACTGCCCCTGGGCGACGCTAACGAGCTGCGAGCTGATCCATCTAGTATGGTGTTCACCAGCATCTCATCCCGGGAGCTCAGTGCAGATACATATATATCGCGGGTCGCCCGATAATTGCCGCAGTTAAATAAATGCTCATTCTCCAACCGCAGAAAATTCCAAATGATCCGTCGCGTAATCTCGCACAAGCTGGACAAAGTTTTGCAATTGTGCGGCAACAGAATATCATTGGCAATCCAATACAGTTCCATCGCCCAAACGAAACGTATCAACAAATCGGCAACAATGGCAAAATAATAGAAGCACTAAAATCGATCAGACGGAATAAACGGAGGCTTTTCATTCAGTATTAACTGGTGCTTACCCTGGGATAGATTAGATGCTCGCGCAGAAAAATATGCTTGCCCCTCCAGATCTTGAATAAACCATAGTCCTGCAGCAAGTCCCAAGCCGTGCAGTAAATGGTCGATATGAACGAGCTAATTATATAGCTCCAAGTCCAGGGGTTTGCGAACAAGTTATCATATTTAGCTGTCAAAATGAAACGAATAAACTTTGACTTAACACATTGCGGTTTAAGGACTCACAACTCGTCTCCATTTGTACGGTCGAGATGATGCAGACGATGAGCGTAGACATGTAGGCGAAGGCATTCACCAAATAGGATTTCGTATTGGATCCGCTGTCCCAATAGCGCTTCAGGCACTGCGCCGTGCGAAACCAGGCGGGCAGGCACCGCAGCACGGCCACAGCATAGTCGGGCTCAAAGGCGAAGGAGCTGTCGCTGTTCATAAAGTAGCGCACATAGAAGCGAATCAAGTGATAGAAGTCCACAATGCACTGCACCAGTGAAATCATCTGATCGGCCAGCCAAAAGTCCGCAAAGGTCACGTAGCAAAATGGTGCTGCCAGGATGCGGGAGAACCTGTTTAAGAACCACATCCTAGCCGGATAATTTAAAACGGGCAACGGATTGATCAGCAGCGCCAGCGGCAGCAACAGACCGACTAGCGGGAAATACAACGGATTCTTCACGCCGAACTCATTATGATGAATGAAGAGCAACATGGTAAGGGTACAAACATAGCCATAGAAGCTGACAGTGGTTAGCAGCTTGATGGGCACCGTTCGGTTACGCGGATTCAGCTCGAAGATCAGCACATGGTTGATGCCGACGCTCTGCCACACAAAAACATTGATTACCAAACAGAAAACATAAAACATCAAGGAGAAGGGACCCCGATAAAGTCGCATAAAGCCGTACAGCAGCTGCGGCTTGTTTAACGCAGCGCAATCTGTGGCGGGAACATCAGTTTTTTGCTTATTATTCTATCTTGGATGGAAAATGGGTACATTCAATTTGATGAAAATTGAGCCATTTAACCATTGTGAAGGCAGTCAATCAATCAGTCAGCCAGTTAAATATTTGTTGGATTCGTCAGTCAATCAATCAATTGAGTCAGTGATTGAATCAGTAGATTAGGAAGTCAGTTAGTTAGTTAGCCAGTCAGTCATCAATCAATCGATACGTAGGTCAGTCAAGCAATCAGTCACAGTCAATCCGTAGATTAGAAAGCTAGTAATTTAGTCAATTGGTAAATCCTAATCCTAATCCTACCAGTCAGTTAGTTAATTAGTTAATCCATGAAATCAGTTAATCAGTCATAAGATATATTTGTGTTAATCAATCAATCAATCGGTCAGTCAAAGGACGCAAACATTTATGCGTATACATTATGTAGAGAGATCTGTTTTATAGCTTACATGAAATTACGCAGGCCACAGCCGAGACCAGGAACAGGCCGAGAAACATGCCCGCCGAGAAGGCACAGCCCGGCGGTGTGGGCTGACCCAGGGGCGGTACTCGCAGCTTTTCCATGGCCTTGGCGCGATTGCCCTTCGCTAGGTACAACGTGAATATGTTCTCCACTTCGGCTCGCATATCGTGCAGCTCATCCGCATACTGACTGAGGGTAGCGGGGTCCACGTGGGTTTCTATCCAGCGACTGCCGCTGCTGGAATTGAAATACTTGTCAAACTTGGTGCAGAGCTTGAAGAAGCCCGTGTAGTTGAGCTGCTGGAAATTGTTGAGCAGCACCAGGCTAAAGTAGAACTCGCAGTAAGCTCGCTCCAGGCTTCTCACGTTTCGCGGCTGGTCGGGCAGGGGCGGCAGGCGTGGCATTTCGCCTGGATTCGTTTTTTGGTACATGAACTTGACCTGGAATGTGGCATGCTTGCGACGCGCCTCGGCAAATTTGTACTCAAAGAACTCGCTGACCCGTCTCAGCTCGGCAAACAGAGTGGTAAAGAACTCATCCTTGAATTCCATGCAGTACGCCTCGTATATGCCGCTGTTCCGACGATCTGGCAAATGCTCTACAGCATTACGTAAGGCGGCTTTCAGTTCCTGCAGTTTTTGAAATATCTATAGAGTTAATATCTATCTCAATCCTCAAGATTCCCGTCTGCGTACTAACCGTATACTTTAGATATTGCTGGCGCCATTCGCTTGTTAAAAGACTCTCAAAAGTTTTATCAAATCTCATATCGATTTTAAATTTTTTTTACCATTTTGAGTGCTATGTCAAGTGAATGGGGTTTGCCTTTGTCATTATGGGTGTTATGTTTGAATATATATTATATTTGAAAATATTTTATATTCGGATATTATTGGCGATCCTTAACAATATATTTATACCCTCTGGCTTTGTCGTGTATCAAAATATTATCCATAACGTTCTATTTTGTATTTTGCGAAAGTTTTAATATATTTTGAATGCAATCCTGGATCTCATCAATTATCTATATACTTTATCTATACTTTAGATCACTTTCAACAACAACAAAATTTAACTGTTTGTAATCGTATTTGGTTACACCCACATATTTCATATAAAAAAAACAAACCACGTTTAGTTTTACAATTTATTTCACGGTAAAATAAAATACATTTTTATATATTTTTCGCGTTGGTGCAAAGAAATCAATTTGGATTTTGTTATATTATTACTATAATTAGTATTTTAAGTTTTGCAATTTTTTCATACTGCCTTTGGCTTTTTGGGCAAACTGGCCTGAACACCGCGATTTGTTCGATTTTCCGATAGGTTTTCAGATTCGACTTCGAATCCAATGGGAGACAGGAATATATCTCGAGTTGCCCGAAACATGCCGCAATTGAACAAATGCTCATTCTCAAGGCGCAGAAAGTTCCAAATAAATCTGCGCGTTATTTCACAGAAACTGGCGATTGTCCTGCAAGTGTAGGGCAGTAAAATGTCATGGGCAATCAAAAAGAGCTCCACGATCCAAAAGCAGCGCATAAGAATGTTCGCAAGGATGGCAAAATAGTAGAACCACTGCAGGATAAACTTTTATTTGCAGTCTCTGGGCTGGCACCTGTACTCACTTTGGGGTAGACGAGACGCTCGCGCAGAAATATGTTTCCGCCCTTCCAGACTTGCAACAGACCAAAGTCCCAAATCAAATCCCATGTCGTGAAATAGACTGTGGATACAAGACTCACTGCCACGTAGCTCCATATCCAGGGATTCTCAAATATGGCACTATAGTCAGCTGCGGATAAAACAAAGAGCGTCCGATTAAACAATGCCCCGCAACCAATATGAATATCGAATCCAATAAGATAATGTACAATGTATATAGCTTAGAATATCAATGTTGCTCAGTATGTGCTTGAAGATAGGTCTTCAAAGAAGCGGACAGGCACATTTTATGATTTCGTAACTCACAATACATTTTCAATGGATCCCCACACATACCGTTCGTTTCTAACGCAAAGGTGGAGCAGAGGACGACAGCTATGCTAGTGCCGTATTTGAGAGCATTGAGGGGATACGAAATGGGTTTGTCGGGGCTGCTCCAAAAGCGCCTCATGCACTGGGCGATACGGAACCAGGGTGGCAGGCAGCGTATCAGCGGAATCACGAAGTCGTGCTCAAAGTCAAGGGAATTGTCGCTATGCATATAGTAGCGAAAGTAGAAGCGAATCAGATGATAGTTGTCCACAAAGCAGATGGTCAGCGAGTTGAACTGATCGGCCATCCAGAAATCTGCAAAGTTCACGTAGAAAAAGGGAGTGGCCAGAACGCGTCCGATGCAGCGTAATAGCCACATTCTAGGATAAAAGTAACAAATGCACAACGGATTGATCAGCAACACAAACGGTACCACCAGTGCAGCCAGTGGAAAGTGGTACGGCTCATTCACACCGAATTCGTTGTGGTGCAGGAACAGTAGCATGGACATGGTGCACAAGTAGCCGATAAAGCTGGCCACCTCCAGAAAGACGGCGGGCATCACATTCTTGCGCACATCTACGTCGAAGATCAAAAGATGATTGATGCCCACACTCTGCCAGACATAGATATTGATGGCCAAATAGAAGCAGCAAAGGACCCAGGAGAAGATACCGCGGTAGAGGCGGCCAAAGGCCGCAATCAGCTCCTGCTGATTGCGTAAATATAACACTGTATGAGAGGTGATCAACATTTATTACAGGGTATCACGGTGTCCGCTTAACTCACGTGAGAGCAGCACAATGATCGCGCTCACAATAAACAGGCCCAACAGGACGCCCGCCATAAAAACCTGACCCGCTGAGGAGTGCTGACGCAACGGCGGAACTCTTAGCTTGGCCATGGCCTTGGCCCGATCCCCGTTGGTCAAATACGTTGTATATAGCCGCTCCACCTCGACGATCATCTGCTGCAGCTCTGCCTCTTCGGTGAAAGCCGCGTCGAGCACATATTTATGGAACCACAATGCGCCTCTATGCGATTTAATGTACTTGTCGTATTTCTTGCAAATCTTTTGAAAGGCCGTAAAGTTGAGGCTTTGGAAATTGTGCAGCATGATCAGGCTCAGATAGAACTCGCTGCAGGCCAGACCCAACTGGCGGCGATGATGTAAACGTTCATCATATCGGTGAAACACGCCGAACCGCTCTTGCAGTTCGTAGAGCTTGCGACGCGCCTCGGCCAATTTCTGGGCAAAGAAATCCTCGACGCGGCTCAGCTCCTGATGGCAAGTGGCAAAGAAATGGCGCTCAAAATTCAGATAATATGCAATTATTTGCGTTGAAGAGGTCTTATCGTCCTCTCGCGTATATCCGACACTTCTAGGGACATCGGCATCGGGCGCATTTTCCACAGCACGACGTATCATCATATTTAGGCCCTGTAAGAGTTGATTTATATTCCAGGTAGACGACGAGCTATTTGCACAACAATATATTTGGATAGCGTTCAATTACCACATAGTTCATATATTGCTGTCGCCATTCGGTTGTTAAATGGCTCTCAAAGGTCTTGCCAAATTTCATCTTTATCCTTCTATCTCAATAGAAGCCAGCAGAATATGTCTTTTAAAAAATTATAAAAATTATTAATCTTGTACCTACAACCTACTATGTTAAACAGTGTTTATCTGTTTTGCTTGACAGTTTGCCAAATTGAAAATGGTTTCGGAATTGGTTTACAATAATAATAAAAATAAAAAAAATACAAAATAAATACCCACTCCCTATAAAATATTTCAAAAAAGTATAAAATCTATAAAGTTATAATGGATTATTCTAAGAGAATTTTTAATGGAGTATGTACTTATACATAATAGATTAAACTCGTCGTCCTGTTTTGCTATGTTTAAAACATTGAATAATTTGCATAAATCCCCGTAAGTAAACCCGAAATACAACTGCCCTTGAATACGTTCACTTATCCGAGACTTATTGTCAAAACCATCGCTGATGTGAAACACTGTGTTTTTTTTTATATCTCCATCCTTTTCCACCTCCCCTGGGCTCATCGCCATTGTCCAACAGCCTACGCAGTGCTGCAAAAATTTTACTCACTTTAGAAAAATGAAAGAGGGTGTATCTGGCTTTATTTTAATTTTTGAAATATTCTATAGTAATTCTTTTGATTTAATTAAAAAGTGTAAATTTTTACGTTGTATTTAAACTTGTAAAAGGTAATCTTCAAGCAAGTAGCAATCAAGAATTATTAAAATCTATATAATAAGACCCAAACTACCGATGATCGATGACCTTAACGATCAGGCCAAAAAACGGAAATATTTAGTTCTGCCAGTTTTAGCTTTTCTCTATGTGAACTAGAGATGTATACAAAAATCGAGATTTCGATGGTGCGATATTTCGATGTATATCGATCTTCTTATAAATCGGTGTTTTAGACTCATTTAAGCTAAAACTGAACTGTCGATAAATCGGTACAAAACCGATGTTAATTTAATATCACTAGAACAGTGTATCGCCGGTCGATTATAGCCTACTGCAGTGTTTTGGACTCTTTTGTGCTGCTGCTGCTGCTCGACATTTGTCGCTTTTGTTTTTGTGGACAGTAGCTCGTTTCCGGGTTTGGCTTTTATCACGCTAAAAAACAGCAGTCTAGAAGTGGGCTTTAATAAATTTTTATACTCGTTCACAAAGTGAAAAGAGTATATTGGTTTTGTGCAATGTCCGTCTTGCTGTCCGTCTGTCCGTCTGTCCGTCTGTCCGTCT
>SCDT01002668.1:0-11900 GCA_004143765.1 Drosophila melanica
GTGTTAGTTTGATCATTAACACTTTCCGATGATCACAGATACTTTTTGGAAACGGTGTATATTATGATTGTAGTTGATTTAATGGTTAATGCCTTAGTTTTTTTTTTGGAATTTTATTTTAGACCAACCAAATTTACTTACAAAAAGATTGCTTCCGTCAAGAGAAATCGATTATCACATGCTGTTGTCAATAATATATATAATTAACAGTTTAGTTTTTCGTTTTAAATATATAATTTTCTTACCATGGATTTGATTTTGATTTTGATTTTGATTTTATTTATTTATAATATTATTCTCCGTAAGGTCGCGGTAGTTATTTGAAAAACATTGTTAGAACATGAAACGGAATTAATGTCAATTGAACATTTACCAAATGCATTTGTAATGTCAATTGAACATTTACCAAATGCATTTGTTTATTTGTCTAATTTATTTAACTTTCTTAAATTATGCACAAATTCTTTATTGTCTCTTGCACATTCTTTGAACTTGGCAAGAAAAGAAAATCCCCAATGTCAGCTGCGTTGCCTTTCAGCCAACAACATTTTCATTTGTATATTGTGGATGGCAAAGAAGAGTAGGAAGGGGCACCAGACGGTGCGATGCCATGAAAATTACACAGTACATTATTTAGGTAGCGTGTCAACGAATTATTTAAGATTTTGCTTGCAAAACAAGAAGACGAAAATAAGTTTAATTAATAATTTGGGACCTCGGCCAATTGCGAATTTAAATTACAAATTGCAAACAAGGCAATGGCAACAACAAAAATGTAAAATAAAAAAAAAAAGAACAAAAACAAACAACAACAATCATTCAAAATGTTTATTTAGCTAAATGAGCGGCAGCCCGGCGAAAATAAAATATACAATACAAGAGCGACGGGATGGGGGATTATAATCAAACAGTGATTTATGTGAAAAAGGTGTACGGAAAAAGTGCAATAAAATTCCCCATGAATTTAAAAGAAACAAAAAACATACATTGAATTACACAAACTTGCAAATAAATGCAATAGAAATGAGTGTAGGAACACTGACAAACTAGTATTCAATTTTTAAACTTATTTATTTTTTGTGGAATTAGTTGCAAATTATAAAAGAAACTTTAAGTGTTAACAATTACTTAAGCTCGAAACTTAGAGCTTGCTTATTGGTATTTTATGTACATACATTGCACTGTTAAGTATCTTTCTGCGGGTTGCCAAACACGTCTCCCTCAGCCCTCTTCAGCTGCCACTCGTAAATAGTAATATACTTTCTAATGGCAACAACATTTGCACACCCTCCAGCCAAGTGTAAGTGCACGTGGGTGAGTCGTAAAAGTATAAATAAGTGGAAAGTTATGATGTGTAACAAGAATCTAAATACAGGGCTGCTGTCTCTTACGACTCTTTGTCTGGCTGTCTGTCTGTACGTCTGTTATGGGTTAATCAAGTAAACAAACAATGGCAACAACAAACCCAAACACCAGCAGCTGGTGCGTAAAAACAATGAGAGAAAGCGACAGGAACGAAATACAACAACAATCGAAACACCCAAAAACAGAAAACAACAAGCATAAAGCACATCCCACCCGGCCTGCACGGTCCTTCTGCTCCCTTTCCACCCAGCGGCAGCAGCTAAAAGTCAGTAACACTTAACGCCTTTTGATTGTTTAATTTCTCAAATTGTTTTATGGATTTATCCCAGCTGTCGGCTCTGTCAGTGGCCATGGCTGTGCCCGGGGGCCGCACGCCAATGAAAAATTAATGCCAATGCCAACGCCAAGGGTTGTCCTGTACAAAAAGGACGAACAGTTGTTGCTGTTGCTTCTGTTGCTGTGGCCCGGGTGCAGCATCCGGGCAGGCAGCTCCGGGACAACATCAAAGCCGTGTGGCTTCATTTTTCACCGCTTTTGACATTTTGCAGCCACCGTAGAGTCGGAAACAATCAGCCAACCAAAGCGCCAGCAGACAGCTGACAGACGCCAACAGGCGGGCGGATGTTAGCTTTTAGTAGCCACTGTGTGCGTGCTAATCCCTCACTGACGCACACACAACCAACGACCATGCCCAACATATCCAGCCCGTCTCCACCCACCTGCCTCCTGCGCGAATTCCAATCAAATTAAGTAGAAAGGTTTCAGGTTCAGTTCTCGCTCTTCCAAAGGGAGCTTAGATTTCACTCTATTTTTTTCTCCCCTTTGCACTTCACATGCGTTAAACGGTAATTAACTTAACCCCTCCCCATTCATGATTCATCTTTGAGATCTTTAAGATCGTGGCTAATTTTAATTCCAAGCACCAATTTTGTGAGCGTGCAATGAGATATATATTTATTATATTCGGTCACGAAGTAGGAAGAGCATATTGGCTTTGTGCAATGTATACACTCGTCTATACCTGCATCAGATAAAGTATTACGATTTTTTTTATGTTACTCTAAGCGAGTATTACGCAGTCGGTTACAACCGACTGCAACCTTTGTCACATTAGAAAGATCCCTGATTCATCGTTAGATCACTGATAATACACTTATACTCATTGAATTTTCATAGCTCAAAGCAATTTGCTAAGCAAATTACATACAAACTACCTACTAATTGCATTAGAGGCGGGCACGAATTCCCATTGAAATTGTCTAGTCTCACTTTATTTGCGTTCTCGTTATTATAAATTACCTGAGGGTACGTGATATTTTGTACAAATCTTTTAAAATTGATATATCAACTTTTTACTCATCTTGACATGCTTGTTAGTCTTTTTATTTATTTATTTCTTGTTGTTTACGCATTTTGTTGTTTTAATTTTGAGCTGGTTCTTTAGTCACTCTCCTTGTTTGTTTCGACCTTTTCAAAATTTGTTAGTTTTTCCAATTTTATTTTTAAATGTTTGTTTAGCAATCCAATTTTTAAGTGAGTGTTATTCACCGAATGTTTTTTCCTGTTATAAGCTATTTTATACTTGAATTTGGTTCATTTAACTTGTGGTTTCTCAGGAAGTTGTCCAATATTTTGTACTCTTTTTTTTTACATATTTGTATATTCAATATGTAGCTGTATACATTTTGGAGTTTTGTTCTGTTCATTTTCATTTTATAAAACCGTGTGTTGTAAGCTTGTTGAGCTCAATCAATCTATTTTAGTTACCCCTGCTCGTTGCATAGATTGACATCTTTGAGCATTAAAGTGCTTTAAATGAACTAGTTCACTTCATTTAATTAGTGGTTCCCTGTGCACTTGACCCATTTGCATGGAATATGCTCCATTATGTTAAGTGTAGCGCATCCACACACAAAGTACCGCGCTGCTGGCCTGTTTTGTGTCATGTTAACGGTGACTGTGCCCATCCCCCCACACAGCAGCCCCTTGTTGCCGCCGTTCCGCCATGGCTTTTATTGCTCCGCCTATTAGCACGCACACTCCACAGAGCGCAGAGCCAACGCAGCAGAGCGAGACAGCAGCATCCTTTTTATCTGTTTATCTTTTTGCCAGCTGCGTGCCTCCGGCCACCAGTTGGCTCCCGTCGCCGTTTGAACCCCCCGTCAGTCGGACTGTCCTTCCGCTGCAATTAAGTTGCAAATTGTCAAAGCCAACAAGTTCCACAAGTGGATTTTCGTTTTCGTTGTTGTTGTTGTTGTTGTTTGTTTGCACGTTTGGCTTTTGTGTTTGTTTCATTAACTGCGAAAAGGCGTTGCGAATCCCGAATTCGAATCCGAACTGAATTCCGAAGCGCAAACGAACCAACTCTCGCACTTCTCCCCTTTAGAGAGAGGGGACTTGTCGTTCGCTTTGGTTGGCTGGCAAAGAGCTAACCACCAACCAACGTTGCCCTTGCCAAGTGCGGAGGGAGGGGGTTTTTGAGTTGGGTTCTGGCTATGGGATAAACTGTCTAATTTGCACGCCCACCCGCCCAGCACCTCTCGTTGCTCTCGCTGCTATTAGCTATGATTTATTAAGTGGCGCCGTCTCTCTCCAACACTCCAAATGCTCATCTCGACTCTCTTTGGGGTTTTGGGCGTGTGCAATTTGATTAGAATTTGATGTCTGGCGCTGTCTGCTGTGGCTTTTTTATGGCTACATTACAGTCGCAACTTGGGCTACAAATGAATTGACTGAAATTTACACCCGCTCCTCTGTTCAAATAATGTAACACAAGTGTGGGGGAAAAACAACCCCCTGTTAATTAGTTAAACATTCGCATTGTCAACCCCTAGACAAGAAGGATTTCGAGATACCTCTCTCGCATGCCACTTGGGCCGTGTTGACTTATGTTTCCACTTTAATTTGCCGTCGGCCGCGTTGGGAGCTCGCACTTTGTTCCGGGAGAATTATCATCAAAAATGTAAATTTATGTTTACGTACAAGCGATTTATTATCTGCATTCACGACGTTTTTGGCCACCGTTTTTAGCTTTTTGTTTTTTTGTTGCTCTGTATTTCCACCCTAGACTTGTATTTATGGCCAATTGCAATGTTTAAGTTATTAATTTCGTGCTCTGTCCAACTCTCTTCGCGGGCCAGCCGTATTTTCAGCTGCAAATTGGTTTCCGTTACATGCAATTTTCTTTACGCTTTTCCAAGTAAAATTCAAATGTTTTCTCTTAATGATTGGTTTTGAGTTGTCTCGCAAATTATAGTTTTTTCATTCAGCTTGATCAACGGAAACTTGTTATGTTAAACAGTTACATCGAGCTCTAAAGATCTTTGGACGCGGCTTAAAATGTATTGTAATCATTTAACTGTATAATGCGGCTTTTGAACCCGTGTTTAGTATGTGTTAAATAGATAAATACACAGCTTGACATCCGAACTGCAAAAAGAAATTGTATGCATATATTTTAAAAGTTTTAATTTTTATTAGTTTTTACATGTTAACGATAAGTTCTGCAAATTTTAGGTCGATAAATTTGTAACATTTTAAATTAAACGTTAAATTTATGTTTCCTATCCAATTTAGACAATCCACAAGTAGTTGTTTTTAATTTCCGTTTAAAAAAAAAAACATTTCCTATATACTTTTACCTTGTTTTACATAATAATTTTTATGTTCAGCTTTAGTTTCTTAAATTTCTGATACATATTTGATATGTTTTCTCTTTAGCATTATTTATTTATGATTTTGTGTCTTTTTTTTCAATGCGGTATATATTATGCAAATTTTGAAACATTCATAATTTATTTCACATTTGATGTAGACTTTCAATTCATTTGCAAATTATATCTGATTCGTATCGCAATTTTACATAAGGCAAACATTTATTTTCACTGATCACTGATTCACTGATATATAATTCTCAAAACTACACGTATTCGTGATATTTTTCTACCATTATCGGTGTTGATTGTATGTTAAATAAATATATAAAAAAAAAACTCCCCCTGCGTGTCAATTGCACGTCGTGTAACAATTTTGTACTTTTTTTATTTGTATTATTATTGCTTGCTTGTTTTACTGACAAATTGAGGATCTGTGTATTGTTTGCAGTAAATGCTGCTAAATCGCTGATCAGTCACTCTTAAGACGTACATACATATATGCATATAATAAACAAGTGAGAGGGCTTTAGTCGGGGCCGCCCGACTTGGAGATACCCTGAACCCTGCACTCTGTCTGCATAAACATTTCAACCTCTTTTCATTTATACACACATACACAAATTCACACACACACACACACAAATGCACGCCGCACGCACTTTACTCGGTTGCTGCGCGTGCCCCACTATAGAAACCATATCTTTATTTTCTGCTAAAATCGATGTATAATCAATATGAAACTTTTGGATTTATTGAATGAACTGTATGTACTACAGGTCTGTAGTATTTGATTTGCGATTTTTATGGTTTCGTCGATACTGGGGGCGATTGGGGAAAAATCCGGAGACATTAAAACCTGCGTCTAGTCAAAACGCACATAACGCCTCTAGCTCTTTTAGTTTCCGAGATTTTGTAAGAAACAAACGGTTGTTATCGATTCTTATCGATAGTAATGAAACGGAGAAAGTGACCGAAAAAAAATGATTAAATTGTTCAGCGTATGAATGAGACCAAGATCAGCTTTCTAGCTTATGTAGTTTCCGAGATCACGGCGTTCATACAGACGGACAGACAGACGGATAGACGAACATAGCTAAATCAACTGCCTCCTTCTGCCTGTTACATACATTTCAACAAAACCATTGTACCCTTTTTACCCATTTTCAATAGGTTCAGGGTATAAAAATATGTGTAATACGACGAGTCGAAAAGCTCGAACCTATAAACTAATTTTATCTGTAATATAATTTATAATATTAAATATATGTGTAAAATATAATACAAAAACAAATTATGTAAATATTTTCTCTATTTTATTCCTGATTTCAAAATTCTTTTTACACGAAGACAGACAAAGAGATAAATATGGGTCAATCGTTTTGATCAAATATATAATACTGCGCATTAAAAAATATATGCTCTACCTTATCGAATATTTCACCTTATTCCTATTAAACCATATCACACCTGTTCAATAAATTTTAAAAGTTTATAGCGTATATAAAAAATACCCATTCAAAATTCTTAGTTTGTGCACTTTGCTGCGTAATCTCTGGGCTCAAATGATGCCATCTCTTATATATATGTATATAAGTTCAATTGTTATTTTTGTTGAATGCGTGTCGAGGGTTTCTTCCGCTCAATTGCATTGTAAAGAGCATTCGTTGTCTACTTTTTGGTGAATCTATTTTTACTTAGCTGGGGGCAGGCGTTCGTCTTTGATCGGCCGTTATTTAATTCATTTTTATTCTTTCGTTTTCTGCTTTTTTTTTTGTATTTCTTCGTAATTTACACTTGACAACGTCTCTGGCATTTCCTCTCCGTCATCGTCTCGTTTATCTATTTGCATCTCTATCCAATGCATATCTGCATCTCTGTCTGGCGCTCTCGGGGACTCATTGACTATGCGAAGTCGGCGATTTTCATGCATTCGCAATGCTGAGTTTCCGTCTTTTTTATTGTCCACCTCGGCATAAATTACGATCACAATTGTGTAGTTGTTCTTGTACAGTTTTATGCCAATTTGGGGACTTGTAGCTAATTACCATATGGTTTATACTTTGGGTAACGTCAATACAATTCATATGCCCTTATCTGTATCCAAATCACGTTGCTCGCCTTTTCGAATCGTTTTCGTTACCCGTTTTTCTTTGGCCACACTCTCCACCTCTCCTTCTCTGCTGCTTCTTCGTTTTGCATTTTTTGCATTTCAAGTCGAGCTCCTATAAAAAAAAAACTCTTACAAAAATAAATATCTTGTTTTGATCAGTTTAGGTCTGCTTTTGGCGCTCTACCCTTTACCTAGACCCTGCGGGTGCCCTTGTCTACTGACAAGGAGTTTATTAATCAATGACAAGATCTTGAACCAATGCTGTCAAATATAAGGCCTGGCCTCTATGTCAAATTAAAATATTCAAATACTTTTGCGAGATTTGTACACACGTGTTCCGATATATTAATTGCAACACATATCTATTACAATAAAGTAAACAGTAAACTCTATGATCTGCGATCTATGATCTAAGTACCGCGTGGCTAAAACACCATTGACAAAGATATAGTAATTTTATAGAAATTCGATTTAAACACAGTTCCGCTTATAAAACGTTAACGCATACCACGCAAAGAAGAATTAAAATTTAATATGCTCTGAAAAAATACTACTCTTAACTATAATTATTAAAAAATTATTAATTATTTAAAGAAAAGCTCTAAAAAGTATGCAAACTTTTATATTTGACTGTAAAACGTTAACGAATGCGACACAAAGATCAAGTAAAAATAATGCAAGATTTTCCATTTTTATAAAACTTTATCTCAAAACGAAATCGTAAGTTTAGTTTTTAAAACAAGATCAACGATTAAATTTTGCCAACTCTATTGCATAATTATTTCCATATCAACACGGGCTCATTAGTAGTCATAATTATTTTTTACTCTATACAAAAAAAAAAATAATACGCTATTTGGCCGTTTCGTCTTTGCTATTGTTTATTGTTGTTGTTGCTGTTGCTGTGCTTGTCTAATGAAATCATCCATGGATAACAAAGACAAATTATTTGCTCCAAATCACAACATGAGGCGGCGACAAGTGGCTGCAAATTTTGCCACCTGGCTGGCCAGGCCAAAATCGCCGATTGCCGTTGCTTTCCTCACACTTCACGGTTTTTTCTGCTCAACTGACCATTATATACTTGCTGAACAGAGACTATAGCTTATGATTTAATATCGCTTACTTTCCAAAAAAGCATAATTTTCAATGCCTCTTAAGCAATTTTCAATGCCAATAAATAATATAAGCCGAAATCGAAGCAGACGACAAAAAAAGCTAATAAAAGTGAAAGATAAGCAGTTGAAAATTGAGTCAACATACATTCTTTATACTGGTTTCTTAGGATACCAAACTCGAGCATACTGTCAGTAAATCAATTTTACTTTTATTTTAAAAGTAGTTTTTGTGTGACAAGTTATTCAAGCTAGAAGAGACTTGAAATTTTAGATATTTACTTGTCTGTACACATGTCAGATTAAATGGTAGAAAAATGGTAAAAGGTGAATATCCCAGAACCACCAAATTTGTCTGTAGATAGCTGGTGACCTCCCCAATAGAACGACCCCCAGCGCCAAAGCCCCAAAAATACAGAAATGCCTCACACAGTTGCTTGCAATATATTTTATAATTGTGATAAACCGTGTTATCTGACATACAATTTTACATATATGTGTGTTTAATTTATGTCATGATTTGTTCTAAATATTGGTATCACTTTTTAAATATACGCATTATAAAAATTTGTTTCGGTAAAAATGCATGTAGTCCTTACTCATTTTCGAAAAAAAATAAATATTTTTAAAATTTAGAGTTACAAATTTATAATTCTAATCGATTGTGTTTGGCTTAATTGGTACAAAAAACTACATTTAAACAGATTCTGAAGTGATCAATTGTTTTGTAAAAAATCATGCCAAAATTGACAAAAATTTTGACATGAAACGGTTTTTATGAATGATGTCATTTTTAAAATAATTGCATTATTAGAAAAATCATTTTGGACTTCTATTTTTTTTTTTGTTAAAAAAATTATATTACCCTTTTTCAAACATCGTTTTAGTTTTTATTCTTTAATGTAAAATAAAACTATGTTATATTAACATAAAAATTAACATTGCTACAAATATTTAACTGATACCTGTATTGAAATGATATATTGAAAATTACCTTAAATTTTTTGAAATTTAGTAACTAGATTTTGTCCTTGCAGATTTCCCGCAACGATGGCCTACCCCAGGAGATTTGCCGACAGTGCACGGCGCAGTTCATCATGGTGGCCAAGTTCCGTCGGCGTTGCGTGCGTGTTCAACAGCGTCTGCAGGACTATGCGCAAAACATAGCCGTGCGCAAGGCACAGCCAGCGGCGCAGGAGCCACAGCAACCCAGTGAATGCCCGGCCGAGGATTATCAGCATCTGCCGGAGAGCAAGCGTCACCAGGCGCAGAACACACAGACGGAACCGGCAGCGGAACCGGCACCGGAACTGGAGACAGAGCCAAAAAAAGCCAAGACTGAATTAGCCGAACAGGTACCGACGCCACCGAAAATGCGACGCCTGCACCTACGTGTGCGCAACATGCGCATCGCCTCTGTGCCAGCCAATAGGATTGAGAATAAGATGGCGCGTCCGACGGTGCGCAGCGCCTCACAGCAGGACGAGTTGAGAGAGCGGACGCCGCAGCGGAACATCTGGAAGACGAAGGCGGCACGCAAACAGCTCTCCGAAACGTGGGCCTGCTGCTCGACGGAGGAGCAGCTGGCACCGAAGTCACCACCAGCTCAGAGTTCGGAAACAGAAACGAGTGCAGGTCAAACCTCGCCGGAGCAGCTCAGCGATTTGTCCGTAAATCCCTGTCGCGGTTTTGACAGCGATGGCTGTTCCTCCTCCTCCTCCACGTCCTTCTCCTCCACCTCCAATTGCAACTCGACCTGCAACTCCCCTTCAGCAGGAGCGACGCCCAAACCAAATGTTAAACTCGAGTTTCCACCAAAGCGAGCTAGCAGCAAAAAACAGCTCGTGGTACTGCGACGTTTGCTTCCCAGCTCCGTGCCGCTCAAGCGGGCGAGGCGCGTGCTCCAGAGAAACAACAAGCCAAAGAAGGCGCTCACAGCTAAGGCAGTGGAGCAGCTGTTAAATAGCTCGTCGGACGAGACACAGCCCCTCAGCAGCCCGGAAATTAGCGCAGAGGAGCAGAAAGGCAAACTAGGTGAGCAGGAGGTGTCCCAGGTCGAAGAAATGGAACTCAAGGTCAGGAAGCTATCCCCATCAGAATCAATCGAAACTCAGGCGAAGCTAGGTTCAATGAAAATGGAAAGCATATCAATAGAAGAAGCAATCAACGATGCAAAGGGAATGGAGGAGTACGAGCTAGCCACCACAAATGGAATAGCAGATACCCACGAGGAGCTAATCTCCTCCAGCATGGAGCACAGGCAATCCCTGACGCCCGAAGTGCCGGCGGCTGAATGTGAAGTGGAGGTGGTGGGCGAGGCAAATGAAGAGCAGATGGAGAAGTTAACTGAAGATTTAACTGAGAAGCAGCTTGAACAACAGTCCGAGGAGTCCCAATCGGAACTTATTGTGAGCATACCTCTGGATGTGCTTGGCGATGAGCTGCAGCGGAAGCTGTGCGTAGAGACACAGTCCGAAACGCCAGTGGAGGACCAACCCAAGGAGCAGGCGGACGATGTGAACAACAATGCAAATGGTGAGAATTTTTGCCAGAGTGCCGCAGCAGATAGCTTCAATGCTGCTGTGGCACTCGAGACGCTACCAATTGAAGCAGAACCACCCAATGGAGGAGGGCCATCTTCGTCGACACACGATGACGACATGGACTCCCTGGAGCGGCTGGCCGCGATGCAGTCGCCCCAACATGAACGCAGCGAGGAACTGTGCCCGTTGCGGCCGCCGATCAAAGCCAGTTCCATGGACTTTTTGGCCGAGTTCGAGAAGCACTGCGAGAAAACGCTCAAGCTAAAAACGACGGCTACCCAGGAAATAGAAAAGCAAATAGTAACGGAAAAAGAAGCGGAACTGGAACTGGAGCCAAAGCAACAGCAACAGCAACAGCAGCAGCAGCAGCTGCCGGTCGAGATAAACGATGTGGAGAGCACACTGCACGGCATACTTAACGAGATGGAGGATCAGCATATTTATACGCCTATCGATGAGTTTTTCACGCCCGCTGATTACGAACCGCCAGCGGAGGTGCCGCAGCAGCAGCAGCAACAGCAGCCACGAGAGCAGCAGCAGCAGGTGAGGGAGGGAAACCTGTTCGACAGCAGCGATTTTAGCAATGAGCTGATTGGCTTCCAGAACGATGTGCCCTGCTTTCAAAACATCGCGACGACTCAAGAGTCCAGAGAGAGTCTGCTGGAACTGACGCAGCTGTTAAACGAGATCCAGCCGGCTCAACAGCAACAGCAGCAGCAACAGCAACAGTTGCAGCAGCCACAACTGCAGCAGCAGCAATTGCAGCAGGAACCTGTCAGCTATGAGGCGCTGTACCAGACACCTCTTCCGCCCGTCACCACGCTGAGCAGCAACAAGTTGCAGCTGATACAGATGCAGCCGCAGGAAACGCTGTGGCAGACGCAGCCAGCGGCTCAGCAAACAACAACAACAACACAGCTGCAATGGTCTCCGGTGGGCGGCCTCGAGGCGGTCAAGACGACAACGGCGACGCCGCTGGACAATGTGGAGGGCAGTGGAACGACCACGTACTACATCAATGCCAGCGATCTTTATCCGCATGCGGGCGAAAGTTACGCGCTGTTGGACAGCAACGAGAACTATGTGCAACAGCAGCAGCAACCATCGCAAC
>SCDT01002669.1:6948-19916 GCA_004143765.1 Drosophila melanica
TTAGTTTTTAGTTTGATTTGAACAATAAAGCTGAAAGGTCTTGAAGTCATAAGTTTCTTTCCGTGACATCGCACAAAGGAAACACAAAAATACTAACTTATATATAACTAGGTTTATCGAACTTTATTCCTAAAAACACAGCCATTTACATTCGATAACCTGGCAATTGTTCAATTCTAAGTATTTTAAGAAAAAGAGACTATGGCCACAGGCCAAAATATGTGAAATAGTTAAAAAAAAAAAGAAAACGTTTAATTTAACTCTATCCATTGTCGAATTTGTTTTAAAATAAATAAGTTTACAATACATACTATAGCACTCACACAATCGATTGCAAAAACCATACGTAGATCAAGAATTTTGGATGCCTCAGTAACTATGAAAAACGCCATTTATGTACCATAGCCTAGAGCTTTGATTTGTACATGGCATTGAATACTCCCTTAGCCCTGAATATCATCATAAAGATTTTACTTCAAAATATTTATGAATTGACATTCTATAGAGAACGCCAGACGCATTAGCAAAGTAATCTATGTGTATGCGCGTGTGTGTGCTTCTTTGTATGTATGCATTCATGCAAGGGGCTGACAGCTCACAGCTTTGTTCAGGGTATTTCCTAGTCGGGTCCTCTTGACAAGAGCACTCACACTTGTTTTATACGAACGTTTGAGAACGTATCTGTCATGAAGAAAAAGCATTTGGTGGACTGAAAATTTTGCTATTATTATTTGTAATTGAGTTTCACAACAAAGATTTTGGAAAGACTGGGGATCAACATGGTGACAAAAGACTTCTAGCTTTTTTCACTTTTTTTTTACGGAGCTTAAACTCTGTGTGTTGTTGAGCTATAGTTCAACCCTACAAAGAAGTATGCTTCAGTATCTGTGTGAGAGCTTCTGAAGACAATGGCTACCTGACTATCAGTAAATATATATATGGAGACTAATTTTAACCGCTTTTCAAGGATATGTCTGGATCAGGAATCAATGGCATGGATCTAAGCATAATCCAATGTAGAATAAGATTGCATACTTATCAAGAATTGCCATCATTCCATTCCCTATGGGCTTGAGTAGGAGTCCCAAATATCGACCCGTTCCGTTCTTCTACGATCCTTAACCCAGGCAGGGTTTTCATAAGCCTTGCATAACCACAATCTGCAGCTCGAAACCCGTTTGTTAGTTTGATACCCATAATGTTTAAATCAACTTCTTTATGAGCAGATGCAGATGTATTGTTTCGTGAATGAAGTGATAATCACTGTCCACATAATATTATTGTCAGGTCATCGTTTTCTTTACTTTTTATCAGTAGCTCATATTTAACTGGGACTAGAGAGGGTGAGACAGGATTCCGCCCTGTGTATACCCTTTGACCGCACGGATGCGGACAGTGGTGGCGTCCGATGATGATCTTATATCTCTCTGCATAAGCAATTGCTCTATCGAAATAGTAGAGAGAAGAGTAGAAGTCAACACCCTCTAGCCATTACTTCCTGGTATTGGAAATAACCGCACATTTTCACAGAATCGCGTTTGGCGAAAATACTTCTAATTATACTAATTGTATATGACCCACAGGTCTCTATTTGACAGGACCCTTCAGAAGAGTCGTCGGAAGTTTTTTGGATCTGCCATCAGTCAAAGTGATATGTCAGCAAAGATACAGAGTTTGAAGACAAGCTATACACACATAATTAAATTTATTAAATGATAAAAGCCTAACGGAATTACAAACATTAATAGTAACATCGCCAACACGATGGTGATGCCTGTCCGGCCAGCTATGCGCCTGATTACAGCTAAATGTTGTCAGTGATGTTATAAGATCCTACATATACATAGATAGGAAGACGATAGTAGTAAAAATATATTTTTAAAAATGTAAGTCTACTTTAAATTATAAAAAACATTTTCGGGAAAAGTAAAAGAACATCTTAATAATAACAATAAGTAGTATTTGATAGATAAGAATACAACAAGTGAGAGGATAGGATATACCCTATAGGATATACCCTGAACCCTGCGATCTGTCTTTATAAGCAATTCAACCCGTTTACATTCATACATACATACACAAATTCACACACAAATGCACGCCGCACGCATTTTACTCGACTGCGTGCCCCATTATAGAAACGAAATCTATATATTCAACTAAACTAAATGTATGATCGTTATGAAACTTGTAGTATTTATTAGCAGCTTTGAAATACATGCACAAACCAATTTTCAGGTCTGTTGTATTTGATTTGCGATTTGTATGGTTCTGTCGATACTGAGGGCGATTGGGATAAGGTATTCTTTTAGTTTACGAGATAATGTAAAAAATAAAAAAAAATATCGATATTTGTCGGTATTAATGAAACGGAGCAAGTTATCGAAGAATAAATGATAAACTTGTTCTGCGTATGATATGTGGCTTATGATATTCTGGCTTATGTAGTTTCGAGATCGTTGCTTTCATACAGACGGACACACGGACATGGCTAAATCAACTCAGCTCGTCGTCCTGATCAAGAATAAATATACTTTATGGGGTCGGAAATGCCTCCTTCTGCCTGTTACATACATTTTAACAAAATCGTTATACCAGTTTTACCCATTTTCAATGGGTTCAGGGTATAAAAATGAGACAGGGATAGAAAATTAATGTCCCAATGTCCGTCCGAGCGCGTCCCCGAGCTATGCCCCTGCTCATAGCTGAGGAGGGACAGTCATTTCACGCAGGTATAGATAGGTAGAGAGTTCAAAGAAGAACACGTGATACAATCTTGTATTGAAGGCATAAAACATAAAAAGCATGCAAAGCGAAGTCGGCTGTGCATGTTGGCAAAAATAACGGGTAATAGTTTCTAGTAGTTCTAATGGGAACAGAGAAGTTACCTCGATCTAAAAGGAACGAGGAATCAATATCGCCAATAATCAAATTATTTAGGAAGACAACTCCAAGGATTGTCTTACGATTGGCGGCGATAGGCGAAGATTAAGAAGTAAGAATCTGCTAGAGTACTATGGCAGACGAAGATTGGGGTTCCAGTTTACATAAGGTAAATTTCAGAAATTGCTTCTGAAGAGGCTCAATTCTATCTTGGTGGATTCTATAGTGCGGACACCCCATATATAAGCAGTATTCCAGGATTGGGTGTAAAAGTGAGATATAAAAAAGTTTTGTACTGAAAGGATCGCTTTGTTTCTTCGACCAACGTTTAATAAACCTATTTACACCCTTAGTCTTGTTTATAATGATAGAAATGTGCATGTTCAAGCTCAGCTTTGAATCAAAGAGAACTTTAAGGTCCTTTACTGTAACTTTCCGTTGCAATGGGAAATTCTATAGCCAGCAGATTGTGGCCTAAAACGACTGAAACTCATAAATATAGACTGCTAAATGCTGCATGTAAACCTCAATATTAGAAGGTGGCAAAAGTTGACTTCTATTTTATGGCTTAAACTGATTAACAATCATGTGAAGTGGTCAGAATTTGGGATCACTAATGCTTTTAAATGAGTCATGAGGAATATTATTTTGAAGGATCATATTTCACGAGGAGTGAAGAAATTTAATTAGCTTATTCTTACGGATACAGAAGATTTGGCCGCAATATAAGCTGGCAAAGACTTCCAAATGGTATCTATGGAAAGGCTAGACACAGACTTGTTTTCGAGGCGGAACAACAGTTAAAGTTGGATCTGGAGGAGAAGAAAACGGAGAAGGATTGCTGCTAAGTTGCGCGAGGGTCTACATCTGTGACCAGAACCTGCACGTGCAGTAGAGGAATTGTTGATAACACGCGAATCAACTTCAGAATTTCAGAAGAATCTAGAGGCGAAGCATTTGGCCAGTTACTTGGCAATGGTGATCCGAAACTATCGAGAGTGATTGGGTAGATTTTGGGGGCGAGGGAACATTTAAAAATTGAGACTCTACCCGGCGATTAGGAGGAGACTCAAATTTAATATTGCTTATCAACTAGATGTTCGAATCAAAGTCACTCGAAAGTTGACATTGTTGAGATTTAAAAATTGATTTGTCATAGAATTTTACATTCTAGAAAAATCGATTTAAGTCTCGATGCAAACTGGGCACGACTAACGCACGCAGTGAGGTCTGCCCATATAGAATGCATCAAATTCCTGAACAACCAGCAATTATCAAATTGCGGTGGTGCAGAATTATCAGCCTGCTTAAAAGTGTATGATTTTTTGCAGCTCGACATTTTGACTACAGGGGACAAACCAAATTTAGTTCAATGTGAAATCGCAGAGTAGAAAACAAACGGCGCACGAAAACAAAGCAAACACGTTTAATGGAAAGAAGTTTGATACACAAAATTCTTGTATAAAACCAAAAGGCAAACAATTGAAGCGCTAAATTTAGATAAACAAAAGAGACACTAACAACAACACAGGACTTATGCCTTGTTAAATAAATATAATAAATAAGCCGACTTGCGATGTACAAAAGAAAGCGCTTTGCACAGCAAATTTAAACTTTTTAAATAAAGCACAATCAAATTAAAGTTTTGGAGCACAAGTAAAACACATCAATCACTCTCAAGCTGAGAACCCTCTCTCTGATCTCTGTTATTTGAATGAGTGACCGCATCAGTAACCCGTCAAACCCGTATTGCGTTTATTAAAGTTGGCTTTTGCAACCCTCATTTAAGGGGCCAGTTTTCAGTAAACTTATTCCTTTGCTCGCTTTTATAATATTACTTATATTTATAGTCTTGATTCTTCGATATTTGCGGTTTTTTCAGCTATTTATCCACAAAAACGTTTTTACTCTTCTGGGTCCGACAACATTCCTCTACTCAAAGAGTGTAAATTTTGACATAAACTATTTGCTCTCACTAAGTTATTTTAAAAACAATTACTTTTACTTTGCAGAAAATCATTTGAATCCCTGCTCAGCACAATATTTTTTCAAATACCAAAGATTTTGCAGTTCGAAATATGCCTTTACCCAGGCACGTTCGGTCCAGTGTTAATCAGCTTACCCGCGCTTTATTTTAGCAACAGCAACATCGTTGAATTTTCGTTGAATTTAAGCAAATAACATAATGGAGAGAGATAGAAGAGAAGGTCGGTCGCTTTCACCATGAGGGAATATTTTCAACATTTAAAGTAAATGGAAGAAAGGTAGACTCATATTAATCAAAATCGAAGACCGTAGCCAAAAAATAGAATAAAATAATAACACTCTAAAAGCTCTGAAAACAATAAAAAAAAAAAAAAAAAAAAGAATTCAAGTCTAAGTTCCGAACATAATAGAGTAAACTACACCAAAGGAGTTGTATATTATATCGACTTAGTCCGAAAAATTATGAAGAGTGTCCTAGACATCCGAATTGGAATCAACGTCTTTTTGAGTAGATACAGTAAATTCAGCTTTAAAACTAATTCGAATATTGCAATAGAACATGTAAGAATGGTACATAGAATAAAGTTTGTTGCATTTTTGAACGGTACTGGTCTCCTACACTTTTTTTTCGATTTTAATTAATATGGCTCTACCATTTTTTTATTTACTGTATCAATGACTTTTTTTTTGTTAACTTTAAATGTTGGAAATTTTCCCTCATAGGGAAAGTGTTTGGTTTTAATAAGATTTGGAAATACCGACCTTTTTTTATCGCTCTCCATTATGTTAATTGCTTACGAAAATTCAACGATGTTGCTGTTGTTGCATAGATAAAGCGGGAGTAATCTGATTAACACTGGACCGATATTGTCTGGGTGAAGGCCGACTTCGGACTGCAAAACCTTGGGTTAATTGGGTAATTGTTTTTCAAAAAGTTTAGTGAGTGCAGATAGTTTAGTTTTTTTATATCAGATCTACCACCTTTTTTGTTGAAAGGAATAAAGCGATTCTTTTCAAAGGAATGGATAAACAGTGGGTTCAAGGGATACATTAAAAATCTTTAGCAATGGGCTAAAAAAAATTTGAAAAGTCACGCTCTTTGAGTAAAAGAATGCTGTCGGGCCCAGAAGAATAAAAAGGTTTCAGTTGTTAAATAGCGGAAAAACCACAATTATCGAAGAATCAGGACTTTAAATACATATAAAAATATTTGTAGAGCAAGCAGAGGAATACTTTACTGGAGGATCGCAAGCTAACTTTTATAAACACAAAAGGCGAAACAACCTCAACGATTTCGATCCATACCGCAGACAAAGTCCAGTCTACATTATCTACCTAAATGTTAAACCTTTAAACAAAAGCAAAATTGACATAACCTAGACACACCCTCAAGGCAATAGGATTTGAGCCCAAAGCACATAAAAGAATTAATGTTATCCGATTAAACTTAAGAAATTTCTGATCAACCGAGCAGTATTAAGGGACTCTAAAATTATTTTAAAGACAAATTTACATAGGCAAGGTGTATTCTGTTACTCTGTAAAAATAAATAAAAAAGTAGCTAAAATAATACCAAACAAACTTCACTACGTACCCTTTCCAAAAAAAAAGTGTCATGGTCGACAAAAAATTAGAAAAAGTATAAAAAAAGACGGAATAAAACCAAGTGAGAGGCCTCTTGTCGGGGCTGCCGGGCTTCATATTAAATAATGAAACGAAGCAAGTTATCGACAAAAATTAAAAACTTGGTTTGCGTATGATATTTACGAACTCAATGACCAATATTAGTGTTCTAGCTTTTGTAGTTTCCGAGATCGCTGCGAACATGACTATATCAAAAGTCGTCCTGATTAAGAATATATATACTAAGTAAAGTCGGAGATGCCTCCTTCTGCTTGACAGATGGGTTCACGGCATATCAACTTTAAAAGGAACATAATTGTAACGGGCGCTACCGATGTGTGGTTTAAGGTGGTATCAGTTTGCGACGCTCCCAGTGGGTGTACCGCAAAATCCTTAAAACTTTATCTGACACAGGTAGACACGAGTATATATCCAATATTTAAAGCTTCAATGGCGGCAAAATAAATTAAGTTCATGCGGACCAATGGAAGGCATGACGGAAATCACACAAACGCAATATACTCATTTCATCTCTTGAACGAGTATAAAAAGGCAAACCCCCTCTTCTGCAGCAAGTTTAAAATAGCCACATAAATTGCCTTTTCAAAATTTAAAATCAAAATTCAATCATCCAAAACGTCTATGAATGCTGATCGCGATCGCATATGTCTTGTACACCTTACTCTCTCACACTACAGAGTGTAAGCTTAACAAAATCAAAACATTAAACATTAACCGCACAAGACCTCTGAACTACAAACTACCTAAAATTCAAATGGGAAATCTTGTACAAAAATATTTTCTGCGAGGCAGGTCCTACATAGATTTTGGCTCATATCCCTTAACATTNCGCGCTGTTTGCTTTGTGAATGCTGACCGAGATTGCATATATCTTGTACAACTTGTTCTCTCACACTACAGAGCACTAGCTGCATTTGCATTTTATATTTTTTTATACATTTACATTTTTAATTTTCGGTCCCTCTGCTTTCCTTTCGGTTAACTGCTCTGTAAAATACTGAAAAGGTTAGCTACTGTGATTACGCCAAGCATAGCTCTAAAATTTTTGAAAGACGGAAGAAGGTTAATTCTGTATCATCGTAGTATTTATAAAAATCTATTATCTGTTCTGTTTAATTATCTAAAACATGTAATTCAATCTATCATTTCAGTTGCTCATGTCATTTTTCAGACTGGGCACTCTTGCTTCCCTCCTGAGTGAACCACTGGTTAATGGGTTTACCACAGCCGCAGCTTGTCATGTAGTCACCGCACAGCTCAAGGACGTGGTGGGCATAAGAGTTGATCGCCATAAAGGTTCCTTCAAGATTATATACACTGTGATCGATATTTTGAAAGGTGTGCCAAACACAAACTTCGTTACCTTCGGCTTTTGTGTGGGAGTCATAATTTTTATGACTATTTGCAACGAATGCCTGAAGCCGTATCTCAGCAAACGATGTCGTTTCCCTTTCCCTGGAGAGCTGATTGCTGTCATTGGTGGGACGTTGATCTCAAAATTTTGTCATATGTACAAGGAGTTTAATGTGCAGTTGGTCGGAACAATACCTAAAGGCTTGCCAAGCCCAACATTACCACGTTTGGACTTGGTTCCGTTGGTGGCGGTCGATTCTATTGCCATTGCAATAGTTACATATTCTATTATAATGTCTATGGGCTTGACATTTGCCAAAAAGCATGGCTATGAGGTACGAGCTAATCAGGAGCTATTTGCGATGGGCGTGGGTAACATCGTGGGTGGCTGCTTTTCTTGCTTGCCATTGGCATGCTCTTTATCGCGATCTGTTATACAGGATCAAACGGGTGGAGTCTCTCAAATAGCTTCTTTAGTATCTGCATCTCTGGTGGTCGTCACATTGATGTGGATTGGACCCTTCTTCAGTGATTTACCTAGGGTAAGTTTATTGAATTTTAATTTTTGCCTTGTTAAAACATGTATCCATTTGTTTTAGTGTGTTTTAGCCGGTGTCATAATAGTCGCATTAAAGCCCATGTTTATGCAGGTCAGAGAGCTAAAGAAATTTTCCAAGCAGGGCAAACTTGAAATGTTCACCTGGATATCCACATTCTTGTGTGTGGTCCTCATAGATATTGATATTGGGTAGATTACATAAATGTATGTACATTTGTTTATATCTGTTTCTGATTATTTTTTATTTTTTATTTAGCCTACTTATTGGCGTTTGCGTATCATTGCTAGCACTGTATATTAAAGGCCTAAAGCCTTATTACTGCTTGCTGGGCTACATGCCCGAAACGCCTGGCATCTATATGGATATGGCTCAACATCGTAATGCAATACCAGTGCCGGAAACACGTATTTTTCGCTATTGCGGCTCTCTCAACTTTGCTACAAGCCTGTTTTTTCGTCGTGCCCTCTATAAGTCAGTGGGTCTGGATAAAAGCAACAATACTAGCATCCGAACTAGCAAGGCAAAGAAAAACTACTTACTTGTGACTCAGAACGGTGCCAAGGATGTCAAAGATCAGGTTGTGCAAATTAAGTTTCAGTTTCTTATTCTAGATTTTTCTATGCTGGGCCACATCGATGTGGCTGGCTGCGGAACTTTAACTGATGTCAGCAAGGAGCTAAAAGCGTGTGGTGCTCGACTACTGCTGGCTAGTCCCGTGGATCGCGTGTACGACACTCTTGTACATAGTATGGCCCTCAGCGAAGGTCCATTTGAAATTTTTCCCACGTTGCACGACGCTGTGGAATATACGAATGCCTTTGGATCTACATAAACGTTTCCAGGCATATTTCAAGATAAGAGCCCAAGAATTGTAGCATTAATTTCGAGTTGTATATGTGCAGTTTGCTGCTGTTGTTAAGATTTTTATAAAAATGCCAGCTATAAAACGTTTTTGTACTTAATGCCGCCGTGTGACTTTCAATAACTAAAAATAAGCACATTCAAAGAACTGCAACTGTAATATAAATGTGTCTTGTGCAATTTATACTTAATTATTCTGTATAAAGCAATATGTGAACTCACATAAATATTAAACTTATATGTTGTATTAATTAAACTGTGATATCCACAACTGTTACGATTTAGTACATAATGAAATGGCGGTCGAAAACATTTAAAAACCGTCCGTCCATCTGTCCGTATGAACGCAATTTTTTTTCGATGCTATTAAAGCTAGAGACTTGAAATACTCGTGTGTGCCCGGGTCAGATAACGTGTTAAGGGTTTTAAGTTGGGGGCACTGGGGGCATCGCAAACCGATAACACCAAAAATCGCGATTCGATTAAGTCCACAATTTTAAAGCTAGAGTCACCAAACTTAGTATGTAGATAGCTGATGACCTCACAAAAAGTTTACGACCTTCGTATCCCAACCATGCCCACTAGAACGCCTACACAGCGCCCTCCCCCAAAAACCCGGATATAGCTATATCTTTCGCATTTTGAGCTAGATTCACAATACATACATTGCAGAAATATTCCTTCAAACATCAGAAAAAATTTGTTGGCCACGCCTCCTCCCGCCCGTATAATCGCAAAAAACCATGTCGATAAATATTGCATATTTGCACAATTTTAAAACTGGTGTCCAAATTTGGTACGTAAATAGCGGTGACCTTCCTCAAAAATCCCAAAGTTTTTCAGCTAGAGTTACCAAATTTGATACATTTTTTACTTGAATGCTCCCACAAAATTTTTGGACACACTCCCTCTCACCCCCGTGTTCGCAAAAACCATTATTTCTGGCCAATCGATAACACGTGTATATTTCCTACAATTTTTAAGACATAGCCACCAAATATGCTATGTAGATGGCTGGTGACCTCCCCTAAAGATTGCTTTTTGCGACTTTTTAAGCTCTGAAAATCATAAAACTCAAAATGGTGTATGCTTAGTTTTGAAGTTAGATCAGCATTTAGTCTCCATTTCGTGAGCGAAGCGCAGCTTATGAGATGCGCTGATTGCGGAGTGCATTTTTCTGAATATATAATTTTTTTAAATAATATATGATTGCAAGGGGCTTGAAATATCTTTAACTACAGATGACAGCATCTAGCGATCTCCTTATTTTTTTTTATATTTAAAGATCCAAATAATTATTTATATAAAATCTATAAGTTCCCCCATTTTATCATTGTATTTACTTAGTTTCTATTAATTTTGGTTCTCATTCGAAAATTTGTATATGGTGCGGGCGGGATATTCAGATCAAAATCTTTCGGGGAGGTCACCAGCTATCATTATATATATATATTGTTGCTTATGGTGCACCTACTGTTGTTTTTGCTGAGGAGAGAATGGTTTATGATAACCTCTCTATGAACAAGTTTTGTCCTGATTTGTATGGGGGGCTGCCCGGAAAATGAGTTTTTGGGAGAACAACAAATGATTTTTCACTTGATGTTGCCCACGTCGTCTCGCTTAATATACAGCAGGGAGGGGTTAGCCTCTGATAGAATCAGAGCTGTTGGTGTTTTTTTTTTTTTTACCCTTCAGCTTGTTATTGCACGTCGCAGTATATATATGTATTTCGAGCAAATAAAGATGTCTATATTGTATGGGCTAGACGATGAAGTTTCTGGTATTGATTGGTTTAAGGTTTTCAGAAAAATTGGCAGGTGGTTTTTCTGGGATTTCAGAACTTAGTCGGTACGAGATGTTTTAGATAGTAGAGGGCCATGTACGCAGATAGCATTCTTATTGGAACAGACTGCAGGTCCATGCTTGCTGCTGTATTGTCACCATTGCTAAAAATATGGAAAAAGTATGAGTACTATTAGCTTTTAAATTTGCTAATAACCTGCTAGTTGCTAGTCCAAAAACCTTTCCTCCTACTACCCATGATTCAGCTAGGCCTTTGCCCAGGCGGAGCGGAAAAGTAGCGAACGGTGCGTTAAAGTGGTGGAGGCTTATTTGCAGACATAGGAAGATTCTGCTTTTAATATTAAAGTCGTAACAGGGGAGATGGCGCTATTCGGGAATGCCTGGTTAGAAGATACCCTGAGGGCAGGATTAAACTCGCGGCACTTGAGCATTGCGGTTGCAAAAAATTAAAAAAAAAAAACAATAAATCAGCTAATAATTACAAACGAAAAAAAATACTCGACACCGGGAGTGTAACCGCTCACCCTTCGTCTTAACCCGCTCAACTCCGATGGACTGCCACGCTATTGTCAAATTCACATATAACATTACTTAACTATCGCAAGAAAATGGAAAAAGGAAAACGAAAATTCTGCATTTGTCATATAACGATAAATATTAATAATAATTATGAATAGCACAAAAAAAGATTAACTCCACATTATTCAACCGCGGGGATTCGAACCCCGACCCTCCACGTACATCACTCTTTTACTTAGCCTTGTTGTGTTAAAATTCATCTTAACCGTTGCAAAAAAATTGCAAGAAAAGCGCTTGCGAAAATTCTGCATTTGTATGTATGCGTGTAATTTCTTGCGCTTCAGCCCAGCAGCTGCGCTTGACACACACTACTGATTTTTTTGATAACTTACCTTATGGTCGTTATGAAATTCTTAAGACTTAATAAGAGCCTCAACATATACATATATACAAATTAATATGATATAAGTATTTGATTTGTGGTTTTTTGGTTTAATCGATATTTGGGGTGATTGGAGGAAGGTATCCAAAACTCCAAATTTTTGATTCGCGCGTGCTTTACGCGAACATATTGAAATAAATTTGGTGCCTTTAGCTTTTATAGTTTGGAAGTTATGCTTAAAAATACATATTAAACAGCGATGAATACCGACAATAAGAAAACGGAAAAAGTTATCGATCTTTTAAAATAAACTTGATCTGCGTATGGTATATACGAACCGAATGAGCCCAAGATAAGCTTACTAGCTTATGTAGTCTCTGAAATCAACGCGTTCAAACAGACAGACAGACAGACAGACGGTTCGACGGACAGACAGACGGACATGGCTAAATCGACTGGGCTAGTGATGCTGATTAAAAGTATAATACTTTTTGGGGTCGGAGATGCTTGGTTTTGCCTGTTACATACATTCGCATAAAACCATTATACCTTTTTAGCCATTTCCAATGGGTTCACGGCATAACAAACTTAAAAGAAAAACAATTATAACGGGCGCTACCGATGTGCGATTTAAGGTGGTATTAGTTTGCTACGCCTCCAGAGGGTGCACCGCAAATTCCATAAAACTTTATCTGACGCAGGAACACACGAGTATTAATCCAATCTTTAAAGCTCCAATGGCCGCGAAATAAGTTGAGTTCATGCGGACATTTCGTCTCTTGAACGAGTATAAAAATGCATAAAAATGTTCTGGAACAAGTTTAAAATATCCGTATAAATTGCCTTTTCAAAATTTAAAATTCAAATTCAACTTACCACAATCTATATATATAAAAGAAAGTCGTGTTAGTTACACCACTTATAACTCAAGAACGGCAGAACAGATTTGGCTGAAAATTGGTAGGGAGGTAGCTTAG
>SCDT01002671.1:8524-22458 GCA_004143765.1 Drosophila melanica
AAAAAATGCTACAAGGCAGCATGAAGTTGAGAACAAGCGGTCTCAGAACATAAAATAAAATGCATTATTCGTTTTGTTGCGCCGATTAAGATCATTAAACAACGACCGCCATAATACCGTAAATTATATTTGTTGTACCAAACCAACTTTAATATACAATGTTTATATCGATCGGCGCAAGAAAATCAACAAAACTAAATTTCGGCAGCCAAGTCCCACTGTTGTAATGTACTTATGCCTATTAAAATCAGGAATACAAACAAAAATACGGCTTACACGCCATTGGCTGGACGATCGAGCATTCCAACGTGCATTGGCATGGACACGCTTTGCTGAAGGCAACCTGGCAACTGCTTTCGCTGCTCGTGTGGCTTTTCGAGAGTGATAGCTTACTTTGAGAATTTAGGTGTGCCAATCCTTTTTTTTCCTGCAAATTCAAATATATTGGCAACAGTCGTTTCAAAAATATAACATGTTAGAACGCTGCAGTCGGGCGTTACTGTTACACTAATTACTTACACTAGTTAACAAAAATTAATTATCGATTGTTAAAAAAGTAAGTTATCAATCATTTGAAATAATTTGAAACTTAATCAGAGGATGCTATGAACGTGTCTAAACTCTAGCTTTTATAGTTTCCGTGATCGATGCGTTTAAACAGGCGGGGATGGCTAGATCGACTTGGCTGACGATCCTTATGAAAAATACACATACTTAGTTGGGTATAAAAAATACATATTTTAGTTTTATTTTACTTTTAATTATAAAATATTTTAATACAATATACAACATTATTTTTAATATGGAACCAGTAATAAATAAGACATTTAACGGTTGAAATTAGTGTCATAAGGCTCATCAAATGGATTATTCATACTTCCCAAAGTATTTTTGTTAGGCATTCCGTAGGACACGTCTCTTTTATAATATGCAATGTTGGTATTCCTAATCTATCAATTCTAGAAGCAAAAACATTTGAAATTCTTCTCATTGTGTCGGAAGACTTGGAACTTAAATCATTTTTTGTGGAATCTGACATAAAAAATTTAAAATTTTTGGTACATATCGCACAACCGAGGGATTCGTCTCCGTTTATTGTGTTATAATTATAACGTAGGCAGTCCTTGTGGAATGCATGCTGACACAAGAAATAAACAGAAGGCATTTGCAACGATTGGCGGCAGATATCACAGCACCTGTTTCGAAACTCTATTGCGTTCAGCTGATAACGGGAGACCAACGAACTATTTGTAGTTATTTCAGAGTTGAGATCTTCTATTGACTGAAGCTCGGATTTAACGTCACTCAAATTCTGCATAAATTTTTCAGCCAAAATTGATTTAAAATCTAATATATGTATGTCTCGACTGCAACATATTTTCTGCAAGATCATTAGCAATGAACGCTGGCCGCAGGTTAACAATGGAGCAAGATTTGGATTTTTTTTAATGTGTTTTTTAACGCATTGGATAAAATATTTATCCTCGGGGGTAGTCATTTCAGAATTTTCACTAGCTTCCACATTTTCAGATCCAATTGTGAATAAATTAGCCCTAGATGTTATTAGTATCTTCTCAAAGCTAAGTGGTACTTTCTTTAAATGATCATGAATAAACTGTGTAGAAATTTTCTTATCACGCCAAAGATCAAGATAAAGAGTGAGCAAATGATAATGTAACTTTTCATCAGAGGTGGAACAATGTTCTATAAATTCAGAAAGTACGTTTGCGCAAAATTCCGCATTTTCGTGGAAAATAGCTAAAAATCGAAGTATATTTTTAATTTTCTGATTTTCTATTAATGATTTAACAGTTTTTAAAACCAATGTGGAATGTACCGATAAAAGTTCCCGTCCATATTCTAGGAAAAAATTGAAAATATCGTCTTCGCTGGTGTTGTCAAAATCATTCTCTTGTAAATAGCTCGTTGCTTGATTTAAACTTGAGATGTTAATAGATCTAACTGTTGTCTGCTTAAAGTCACAAATGTGGCGAGTATCATTTCTGGAATTCCATAATTGTTCCATCCTAAAACTCAAGTATGTGCGATCTAAACAACTTTCTAGGAGTTTCCTATGCTCATCTGTAGAGCATTTACTTTTTAAAATTTGATTTATGTATTGCATTAGGTTATCATTATCTCTCGAACTTAATAATTTCGATATAATATGGTAAGGCCTTATGACACCAATGGTTTTAGCGTAATTTGTAACTGCTTCGGTGCAGAGGCCTCTCAGCAATAAATTATTGCCGTATTCCAAGCGTATATACGCCATATTCTCATAATCCGCTCTTCGTTCTCTTTCCAACATCCTGAGGGCGATATCATACATATTTTGTGCAATCAGGCTTTCGACTTTATTTTTGGTATTGTTTTCTTGTAACTTGTATATATCTAATGTATATGTATCTTTGAGTCTTTGTCCTTTAGTAATAATATAATACAAATTATTAGCACTCAGAATGCAAAGCGAACTTGCAATTCGTTTATGTAAAACAATTAATTTGTTATCGATATCCACAACTGTGAGTAAGGAACCAAGATGAGATTTAACTACGACGATAAGGTAATTTTTTATCCATGAAACCAACTGTTTTTGCCCCTTAATAGCATAACAGGCACCCTTGCAATCGTGACTAAAACAGTAGACAGCATCATCTCGGCCAACAATAAGAAATGAATTTGGACTAGTTTCTTGAGATATTGTGCAACATTGGTTTAACATATTTTTATTACTATCGAGGCAAATTTTGGCATCGAATGTGCCTTTGTCGTTTAACACAAGGCAATATACTCCATCCAAACTAATAATAAACATGTTGCAAATTTTCATATCTGATTGCCGATCACAATTTGCAAACTGTATTCCATTAATTGAAGTTAGGGAAATTGCATGGCGACGAATATTCAATGAGAGATCACGGCTGATATTACCAACATGTAGCAGTACGTCACCATTTTCTAATCCAATGGCTAATGCAAATATTTTATCAGGTCCAATGACCGCAACCTGAATAACTGTCGCCATACTTGTTGTAGGCAAGTTTACGGTAGATATGCATGTGTGTCCTTCCCTTTTTACTTGGTTTAAATCAAATATAAATATGCACAAAGAAGTTTTATCTTTTTGTGCCACGATTGCGAGTAAATTGCTGGTTGTAAGGGCACACAATTTGATTGGTCTTTGGCTGTCGCAGCATTTAAACCTTAATGGCTTCGGCCTTTTGTCACATTCAAAAAAAACATGCACATATCCACTTTCGTCACAAAGTACTAGAGTGGTGTTGGTTATTCCATTCACATTGACCAAGTTGCTGCAGTGAGCCGTTACTTCGGAATTGAAATCATTTAATCTTATCGAAGGCAATGTAATTAAATCAAAAAGTTCAATATTCTTCCATTCTAACACACTCATTTTGATGACATATGTAACTTAACAACAAAGAATAGACTTCTAGGGATGAAATGCAACCGATGACAATATCTTTATATCGATAGTTAACAAGTTCTGTTATGGAGTGTGATTTTTGAGTACTTGCAACATGTAACAGGTTAAGTAAATATCGTACATCTCTAGATTTATGTTCCATCACTCTAGTTAATTGCGATTTTTGGAAGCTTACGTCTAGTAATAAGAAAAAGTAAGGTGAATCTTTAGTTTCAGTAATTGTTTTTACATATTTAAATTATTTTTCTTAGGATCGTTATATAATGCAGGGACTCGGTTTGCAAAGTCTTAAGAAAAACCCTGCGGTATGCTAAATCATTGAAATTTTGTGCTATTACGTAATTATAATATGTGCATCTATTTTATGTGAATTTTACATAAATCGCAGTTAATCCCGCTGTACGTGTGCGTTGCCGCGGGAGCAGTTGGAGCAGTTTATTATATGACTCGCTTAGCTACCAGGAACCCCGACGTTACATGGAATCGCTCGTCTAACCCTGAACCATGGCAGGAATATAAAGACAAACAATATAAGGTGCCCATAACATTACTGAGACAACACATTTTTAACTGCATACAGAACTTCACATAAATATTAAGCTTGATATGCACAGGTATTCGTAATGGAATTATATAATCAATGGTTTTACTTCTTTAATTTCAGTTCTATTCGCCCGTACGAGATTATTCCAAAACAAAGAGTGCGGCTCCAAATTTTGAAGAATAAGTTTAATCAAATGGCGATTGAACTAAATTGTTTGTATAAATAAATACATTACTATACTGTCAATAATTGTGTTGTTGATTTTTCCATAAGTATGCTTTGATGCATGTGACGCTTTTAAAAACATATATATGTATGTACTTACAGAAGTTACCTGCTTATAAAATCCAGCACCCAAAAAAATTTTAATGAGGATAAATAAGTGAAGCGAAAAATATATCAAATCCCTATAAACGCAGATTGTAAGCCAAATGTTTTAACCTATTAATTATGGCTTTATTTATTTTGTATGGATTTTTTTATATTTTATAATAATTAAAAATTAAAAGGGCAACTAAAAACAATGTCATCATATTTCAACCAGGTCTCTACAAACTATCGGCTACCAGGATTCACTAGCTTTGCGGTGTTTAATGCGGAAGTTGTAGCATTGTAGCTGCAATGACCTAGGCTTCCATTTAGGCCTTTTATAGACATCAGCTATTTCCAGCTGGCGTGATCTGTAATGAACAACGCAACTGGCCTCACCTCAATATAAGGTTGAAATTGCCTGTTTGTTGGATAGCTTCCCTTTAAAATAAAATGGCTCCCCCACCAATCTGGGATGTATCGAAGTTTACAAATATATGTTTCGAAAAATCCGCATTTATCAATACAGGTGCCATGGTTAGAGTGCCCTTGAACCTTTCGACTATTTGAAGGACTTTCTAGCGGTGCCGTAAGCAGTGCGACCTTGGTCGAGAAATTTCGCAAGCGCCAATACCAGCTTGTACTTAAAAAAAAAAATAAAAAACGGTCTTGCGCGAACTATGTATTGGGATTCGTTTAATGGACAAGACTTATTCGGTTTCCATGCATAGCATGCCGCCGTTGGTTATGAGCGCAAAATATTTTAAGGTTTTGAAGCAGAATTTTGATTTATGTAATCGGATGGAAGGATTAAAATTGGTGACGATATCTAACCAGTCATTCAGGTATGCGAAGATATTGGATTTCAATTGTGCAGATACTCCTTTGTTTATCAGCCGAACCAATCTTTGTACCGAATTGCATAGCACTGTGAAGGCCGTGCAGCGTAGGCCTTTGAATGGTTGGTCCCCTTCGACCAATTCTATGTTTGTTTTTTTCGGTCGGTCGTTTCTTAACCTTAAACTCCCACGAATCCAATGTATATTCTACGAACGTCTAAAAAAGACTATTGTTCTGCAGTGCTTCATATGTGAACCGAAAATCAATGCGTTTCTTTCATACTGACGCTCGGTACCATGTTAAAGAGAACGTGCATGCGTTTCCTACAAATACTACTTTTTGAGATTAAGTCATCGAAATTGGTTTCGGGTTGAGCGCGAAATATTCTAGTCCTAATATTTTAAATTAAATATTTCCCTAATCCTATTCATGGGGTAAATGCCCTTTTAAATTACTATCCTGGCATGCAATCTTAATTCTACGAACTTCTTTCTCCTTCCCAACTAACCCTTCGCTGAACCGAGCCGCATTTTCGAAGGTAATTCACTCGTCGCCTTCAAGATTACAAGACCAAGCATTCCTAACATTGCGGAGACGATAAATGGACAACCACATTTGTAGCAAAGGAAGCTTCGCTGCCTAGATGGGCAATTTCCCGATCGACCTTGACGACCTTGCTTCTTCTACCCCTCCTTCTCCTAATTTAACTTCTAATGCCACGATAACTTTTCTTTCCCTCCAGGATAACGCTGCGAGTCGCCATAAGTTGGTCGATTATGTGGCCTTCCGAAGCGGGCTTCTACTTCGCACGCTTTGTCTCAAAATTGGAAGATGTGTATAATTAATGGGTTAAGTTTTCACGCAGTCCTTTCTTTTTGATTATAGTTTCGTGAGAAAGGTGTGCTTTTTATACATACCTTTCATCTTTATCGAATTATATGTTTTGTAATTGTAAATGTACTTATTATCGATATCGTCTAGGCGGAACTTGCTCCCTCTACAACTTTTCATCTTTACGAGGTCTAAGATTTTGTTTCGGAGCTTCATTTACCGCAGACAAATCCTGCACCATGTGAGGGAGCAAACATGTTGCCCAGTTTTATTTCGGTTTGATGGGTCGGCAACCTCTGCTAGCTTAATGTACGTGGATAACGTTAATCATGCCCTTAGATACAAACAGTACTAGATACGAACATACAGACAATTGACCGAACGAGTTGGTGGGCCTGGTGTTATAAGCCATAAATTTGGCAAATGAACGTTCGTAAAAAAAAAGAAAACCGAAAGGAACGACAAAAAAAGATAAATATTTAATATCCAGATAAATAGGCAATACGCAGATATACCGCACTGTTTTTCTTGTAACATGGCTACATATCCTACCCTTTCATAGCTCTAATAAAAGTATGTGAAAAGGGTAGGACAGTTGGGATTGTGAGGGTATTTCTGCCTCGCACTTGGGGACAACAACATTGAGCAAAATCTGAATTCCGGAATTGACTTACAAATCTATATAAAAACCTACAGAAATTATTAAACGAATAACATATGTATATATAAATTAATAATACTCAAATTTTAATTAATCACTCCATGAACGAAGATTGAGGGGCAGCAACATATATTTATAGGGCTGGCGCTCGTGGCGCTCGTTTGGCGGGGTTATTTCAAATTGGCCCCGACTGGTTGGCGGATGTCCTTTTATTATCATATGGTGGCCGACTGAGTTGGATTTAGTAGACTACAATCACTCCCTTCAATTCAATTGGTAATGCTGAGCCAAAGTTGCGAGATATCAGGGATATGTTCCCTATATTAATGGATTTCCTTTTTGCACCCCGGATGACACGTAAATCACCTTCGTCAGAGATTGGCGGAAAAGTACATTCTACTTTGTATTGAACATATAAAAAATAAAAAAAGCCTTCCTCCTATATCAAGGGTCTAATGATGTGTGCGGAAAAGTTCACATACCATTGGAATAAAATAGAATCGAAACATCGAACGATCGAAGCATCGGAGAAAAACATCGGTGGTTTTAAATATACGAAAACTATCGATAATATTCGATTGTCCTAAAGCATTACGAAATTGTATAAGAATATAAAGCTAAAATATAAATATCTAAATGGCCGGATTACTATTAATGCCATTTAGGGCACATAGTTGGGGACCGCCTGCATTGCGATTGGGAAATTACCTCAGCTCTACAAATGTCAATTCAATTTTCCTCCGTAATACAAGTTTCTTTAATAAGTGTAAGTACACGTTCATTGAAACCCAATGGTATTTATACATACATACATTGTATGNTGTCAATTCAATTTTCCTCCGTAATACAAGTTTCTTTAATAAGTGTAAGTACACGTTCATTGAAACCCAATGGTATTTATACATACATACATTGTATGCATGTACGTATATACAAGTGTTTTTAAATTGGTCGATTTATCAACGCGCAGCATAAACAGAGTATATGGTAACATACATACAGTTGTTTGCAAAACGAAAAATATCCAATCTTTTAACTTGAATTTTAAATATTGTATGATATGATATAGGTTGAAATAAGCTGTGGCGTTGTTTTTGGTTGGTTTTTAAAATGTTAATTATAAAATTTAAAGAAATTCATTCAACAATAAATGAAGTCATATTTGATAAGTTAAAACATTAGGCTAACCATCTGCATTGATAGAATTTTGATATCTTTTTTGGTTTAGTTATGCCTTATTGAAAATGTTGTTGGGTGCTGCTTGAAATAAGGTGTCAGAAACATATATATAGATATATTTCTTACTTGTTTTTTAAGAAATCAGTTATTTTTATTGGCAAAACTTTCAGTCAGTCAGATTTCCAAATATCTTAATAGAGGCCTTATAAAATTGAGTAAAATTTGATCGAACGTATTTTATTAGGAAACTGTTTGAACTTTTTATATAAAAGACAGACGAACAGCATGAACAGCACAAAGCAAATATGAGTTAAAAGCAGTATTTATAAGTGCTTTATAAAAAAAAGAATTTTCTTTTTATTATAGTGCCAGCTGAGGATATTTGGCGCGGCGTAACAGCAGTGAGCAATGCTGGTAAAAAAAGAGGACGCGGAAAAGGAACAGGAAGAAAAGTTGCCAAAGATCTCAATAAAGGGCAAACAATTGGACACGGCAAAAATAGTTGCATTTGGCCAGGCTTAAACGCACCAATCCTACGAGGAAATGAACTTATTTATCAACAAAAACAATCTGAAAATCCAGAAAGAGAAAAAAATATTCTTCAATTACGTGACTCAACGGGTAGTTTCAAACTAACAAAACTAAATCCAATAGATCGCGGATGGTCTGGAACAAAAATGCCCGGCCGCAGTATTGGGCCACCTGATGCTGTTGGTGAGGAAAAATTCGATTCATTTGACACGGTTGTATTGGAGAACAAGATTGTGTTCATCATGAAAGGAAATATGGGAAGAAAGCGAAGATACTCAGTTGTATCTGTAACTGGTAACAAAAACGGCTTAGCTGGGTTTGCTTCAGCGAAAGCTCCTGAGGTTCGAACCGCTCTCCGGAAATCAAAGAATCGAGCAGGCCAGAAGCTTATAAGCATTAATCTCTACGAAAACAGAACTATTAATCATGATTTTTATACTGGGTTTGGAAAAACAAAAATATTCGTTTTTAAAAAACCTGAGGGTTACGGCTTAGTATGTCATCGAGCGATACAGACAATATGCAAGGTAATTGGAATAAAAGACTTGTATGCAAAAATTGAAGGCTCGACTAATCTACAGCACATTGTTAAAGCATTTTTCATCGGACTGATGCGACAAAGATCTTATCAAGACATAGCCAACGAAACGAATTTGCACATAGTTGAACGTAAAATGGCAAAAAATGGGCTAACTGAAATAAAAGCAAGCCCTTCATTAGATCTGCAAACTTCAGAACACGAGCGAATAACAGATTTAATGCAGTATACATTGGGAAATAAGATCGTATTGCGAAAGAAGGTACTGCCACCTTATTATATAAATTCTAAAGGTCATAACTTATTTAAAGTCAAGACAGAGCGTTTTCGAAATCAATCAAATGTACGTTTGCACAGAATGGTTAATTCCTATGTATAAGTCAATAAGTTTTTCAGCATTGCATTTGTAAATCATCGTTAATAGTTCGAATCGCAATAAAAAAACATGTGAGACGGCTGTAACCGAGTTTGCCTTATTGATGTAAGTTAACAGTTTAAAACAGTCGAATACGTTAATTTTTGGAGTTATAGAGTTATATTTTGTCACGAATCCAGCGTTTGCCTATTGGCTCCCTGATTAACGTAATGTAAGTGGAATAGCTGCATATGCTTTCCTCGACAATTGTAGTTGTTTGAGAAGTTTCTAATTGACTTATAATTTATTTAAAATACGCCTTCACATATACATTTTCGCGTATATAAAAAAATATATAATGACAAGCCTGAGAAATTTGATGTAACTACATTTATTTTAAGCGTACACGTGAGATTACTTCATTCAAAATTTAGTTCTCCAAACGTTTGATGGACAGTGTCTTAAAGCCTTAGTCCCTCGTCTCATTAAAGCAGACTAGTTTTGTGTTGATGTAAGCTAGATTGTTTAGGTGGCTTACGAAAGGGCTTCCGAAGAAACGAAGTCTTTTGTTGCTTCGTTGGTAAAGAAAGTTTTTATTTTTAGTTGTGCGGAGTATACTCTACCTCCCACTCGACTTTACCGTTCGGATCCGTAGATGTGTAGATGGTAAGAACTCTGTCTTACCTAGGGTGATTAACATACTGTTCTCTCTGCAAAGAATGGGCAGTACGTGGAGTCTCTGAGACGAATTAATGCTAAGGTGGCCATTTTTTTGCTAAGAAGTCCTATGGTGTTTAGAATGACGTCTAGTGCATCACCTTGTGTAGTGCATAATGCACCCGTGTTGTAGTTTTTGCCACTCTTTGTATTTTTTTTAGACGCTTCGATATGATTTGCCTTGAGAAGTCGGGTTACCAAACTAGGCCACAAATAGCAGAATTGTTCTGAATTTTGCTGTGTATAGCCAGCCTTCTATCTTTGGGAACATGCCATATTTTAATCGGATGGTCTTCCTACATATATAGAGAGCAATTGTTTTTTTTTATCCTCTATCTAGAGTTTTTAGAATCCAGTTTAATTTCTTATCTAATATCCGTCCCAGATATTTAACGGTACCGCTGAAAGAATAAACGAAATACATTAATTTGAGGGGAGAAGGAGTCTTGTATCTTCTGTAGAAGATTTAACTCGGTTGAGCTCTAGGCCACATATGTTTACCCATTTAAGCAATTTATTTACATTGCCAGTCTTCAGATCACATAGGATATTTGCAGGTCATATAGGATATTAGCGACTTCACCACGTAGGCGAGAGAGCCTGAGAGCCTCCCCCCTTCCATGTCCCAGAGCAGGTTTTTTACTGCTATGTTCCACAGGAGAGAAAATATGACATCCTTTTCTGGTGTGCCTCTACTGACGAATCTAGTAGGACTCGAGGAACTAAGTATAGACGTCATGACCCAGTTTTCAGCACTAGTTTGATACTGGCTTGGAGCCAATATGTGGTAATTGCACCTACTCCTTGCAGTTGTGCCGAACAAATATTATATTATCCAAGTGATTTAGAGCTTGAAGCTCTATAGGCCAGCTGCTGTTCTGATTGTTAAAGAGGGTGTGATTTCCGATTATTTCTCTAGGGGTCGAATTATTTGCCGTAGTTTCTTCAAAGTCTGAGCAAAATTGATGCCAAAATGAGCTATTGGCTTATTGGCTATTAATGACCACCATGTTGGTTTCTTTTCTTTTCGGTTTATTTAATGGGCATGAGGCTATGTGAGCCTGGATACATACCTCAGTAAATTTTAACTAGGTAGAGCAGGTTTTTTTGGGGTTTAAGAGGCGATACTGTTTTGGAGTGTTGGAGGCTTATATAAAATTTTATATATGGTCAGGGAAGGAGTGTGGAGACGCACACATATCACTTATAGAATGCGTTACAAGGTTCATGCCTATGACCTTTTATCTGCCCTTTATAACAAATTTGCAGTCACAGCACCTGTTACATATCTCAAGGTATTAAGTTGGTGATGGGGTCAATCATTGCTGTCTGCGATCAGGCTTAGGGTTACTTCGTTTGGTGAGGAAACAAGTTGCTCATGGGCCATATAAGCCAAAATAAAAGTACTAAATTTCGCCATAAAAAAGTTCCGTCGTCTTAAAATCCGTTTTGTCGCAGAAATTTAAATTTAATTATACATTTCGATTGCAATCCATTTGTGACTTTGGCCAGTTGGCCATTTGATGGTCTTGGGCTCGAATTTCCACGTTTTAGCAATGAGTCTAAGAATTGCTTACATGGCGTGAATAACTTATTAAACTCAGTGGCCCATTTGAAGAGCTATCTAACATCCTTTCTTTGACGGGCCAGGCCTTTGCATAACAAGGGAACAATGAGTTTTGCCTAATGAGATCCTAGGGTTGCACTATCCTCGTACTNGTGGCCCATTTGAAGAGCTATCTAACATCCTTTCTTTGACGGGCCAGGCCTTTGCATAACAAGGGAACAATGAGTTTTGCCTAATGAGATCCTAGGGTTGCACTATCCTCGTACATGGTGAAATCATGGTCCAAGGTTTTGTCGTAGCATAACTTCAAAAGTTTGCGTGCTAACTAACCGCTTGTGTAATTTTAACCTATGTTTAAATTATATATAATGTCTTTGCACTTAGTATTTCGTATGAACAATGTATGACCAAATTTCAGAATGTCGATACGTGTTGTCAAATGTACGCGAACATCCAATGTATCCAATTTTGTTTTTATATTTTGGTTTAAACATTCAGGAATTCTTTAATATGAAAATAATTCTATGATAATAACACAACGTTAATAAAATAAGCCTATTAAAATTTTGGTTTTGTCAAACACGCGTAAAAGTAGATTGATAACTGTGATCCTTAAGATCCTTAAGAATTAACAAAAAAATTTTAGGAAAAACCAATAATGATATGATTTCAAAAACAGGAACGAGTTTGATCACAAACAAAATATTTACACATCTCTATTTTAATCGAATATTCCTATCGAAAACCTGTTGCAAATAACACATCTCCAATGCAAAACAATAACAAAGGCTTAAATATTTACAGCTTTACACCAATAAATAAAGATGTCGTGGTTTACTCTGTGGGACGGATTAAAAACAAAAACCTGCAGATACTTGTTACAAAGATATTTAGGACAGTTTTTTGAAAATAATCTAAACTTGGAACAGCTGAAAGTTGATCTATATAATGGAAAAGCAGTTGTGGAAAATATATCACTTAAGGTTAAGGTAAGTAAATTAATAAATGCTGTGATTTTTTTCTTTGTATTCAATAAGTGATAACTTTTATAGTCAGTATGTATGCAATGAAAGGGATTGTTTACATAAAAATAATGTGATAAATATCAGTACATCGGATTGCATTGCTTCATTGCACAAACACTATTTACGTTTTAGTTTCAAAACATGTATGTGGAATGTGTTATTTGTACTAAACTCCAAATAAATATGTTATCAGTGGGACAACCTCATAAATATGCAATGAAAATTTAAATACCTAATTTTACTTACTATTTCCGGAACATCTCTTACACTGAAATACATGTTTTTAAAAACAAACATAATATTTTTTCAGAACAATATCAGCTTTTGAAAATTTTTTTATATAGTTTCTTTATATATCACACATTGCGAAATTTTATTTTAAGGCACACCGAAGTTGTATATCTTCTCGACCAGGGTCAAAAGATTAGCCAATCTAGTCATTAGCGTCTGATTAAACGCGTTGATCTGAGGAACAATATGAGCTAGATTCTTCAACTTTTCAAATTAAAATTAGAATTAGAAGTAGACTCGGACATGGAAAATCTTTTAATGACCGATAGCTTTCAATGTTTTGGTACAATACAATATCCATTTTTCCATTTTTTTTAAACTTATTTCTTTTAATATGACAATCAACAATTGGCAACAATTACAGCAGTATGTATGTATGGTTTAATCATATATCATTGCGTGTATGTATGATGCTGGGTTCAAGGCATCTCCTAATCGGACGGTCCTGACTTTTTATTTTCATCTTAACTTTTCATGTTTTTGAGTTCAATAAAAATTCAGAATAACAGTTCGAAATATAATAAACATTTTAATATTCCTGTATTTTAGGCTCTCAATGATTTCTTTGAAGACCAGGGCTGGGCTTTCGAAGTGGTGTCCGGACATATTGGATGTCTAACGGCGATGGTTCCGTGGAATACTCTTATGACCAACGATAGTTCTCTTAATATTTCAAATTTGACAATAACTCTAAGACCAGTTACGCGATGTCAAAGTGGAACAACTATGCTCGAATCAATGTGGTCTTCAGTCAGCAGTTCTATGCAAATGGCGGAAGAATGTATGAAGCAAATTGACGATGACGTCCCATTTTTAAATCACAACAATACCATGATTGGCTTGGAAAAGTTTGCTGAAACAATTGATAACGGTAAGTTACTTTTCTTTTATATAATTCTGTCTTACGCTATGGGCTGAGCAATTTACAAACAAGCTGGGCTTCCGCCAAACATCCGAACTTTGAAAACAGTCATTCCCAAAATGCTTGTGTATGTTGTCCAGTTTTTATACTAGTTCGCGAAGTAAAAATAGTATATTTGGTTTGTGCAAAGTATGTTATATTATTAGTCTGTCCGTCAGGATGAATGCAACTTTTTT
>SCDT01002671.1:23625-34417 GCA_004143765.1 Drosophila melanica
ATACCGTTAATCAATACTAAGATTAATATCATTCGTGAAGATTTGTATTGTTATATTGACAAGCCAAAGCTAAAGTGTGCAATATTTGTCTAATTAGATTTGGCCAAAACTCAATGAGAAGCACATAAAACCAATTGATCATTTAAACATACAATTTTAATTTACGACGACGAGTTCACATTAAATTTTTCCGTGGGTACAACCAGGTACATTGATGTAAAAATAAAATAATTCAATATAAACTGTATTTCCATAATAAAATCGTGTTTAATCGTAACATGTTTAAAAGTGCACAACATTTTAAGTAATGAAGAATTAAATAAAATGAGAGGCCATGTAGATTACCGTTTCCGGAAACGTGTAGTGTGCGCGAATATAAGGTGGATATTAGACCACCAACTATTGTATCGCAGGACTTTGGTAGATCGGCATTTCTAGTGTACTTCGGACCTAAGATCGCCGGATAAGGTGTGGGTTCTTCCTCATCCCACTATAATACACACCGCCACAATAATAACTGCACTCTTCTATAAGAAAATTAATCATTTATATAAGTACCACATTAACAGAATTGTTGCCGCGCGTATAACTGACCGATGTTTAGGGTAAAAGATATGTTGTGTTTACCCTATTCTGTACCTACCCTTCCTTGGTAGCACAATATGTGTTCCCCTTAATCAAACTTTGGATAAGATTATTAAGGTGTTATACACGTAAGTCGTTTCATATTGAATGCCGATGGACCGAAAAGGAAATCACAATCACTGGCGAACCATTATGGATTTAATATCAGAATTAATTTTTTACTAAAACTTTCACGTACGCTCGTATATTCGATATATTAAGATTGAAAAAAGAAAACAACTAAAATGCTACGCCATATGATGCCAGTTACCAGTTAGCCTTAAATTGCTAATATGGCATAGTAAGTCGCCGCAAGTCGTTAAATGGATTAGCAGAACTCTGTTCATTTGCATGCCACATTCGGACTTTTTTTTGTTCTTATGATTTACTCTCAAGTATTCAATCCATCGTATTATTGAGAATCGATTGTTAGAGGAAAAAATATTCAGTACGATTGATCCAAAAAATGCGAGTTTTTCCTAGATTACGTTAATTTGGGATCCAAAAATTGGCAGAGGCCTGAAACTTGCATGTTGTCTATTGTTTCCGCTTTGGCTATTCGGATATGCTACAATTTCTGCTTATACATCTGTGTTGGTCGCTGTAATCTTTAAGTGCAGTAGAGTGTTGTGCTTTTTGTCGAATTTGAAGCACTTTAAACGGCTTGGGCCTTCGCCATGTGGTCGTATTTGAAGGAGTTGACAGCACTTCAGGAATCTATTACAAAAGATTGGTTAAGAAACAAAAAACTTACAAAATTTAAAATAAACAAAACTGTCTTCAAGCCAAATAACAGTAAGCAACCAGTTGGGTTCAAGGTATCTCGGTATCTCAGCTGATAATTCTGGCAATGACTTAAGGAGGCCATGCTTCGTGGGAATTTTTTGAGTGACTCCAAAATCAATTATGTTAGGGAGTTAGCTGTTTTCCTCTAGATCAGAAATTTTTTTTTAAGTTATCCATCATTACTCGAGTATGTCATAACCGATATTAAATAGCTTTAAAATTCTTGATAGACGATACATATATCAATTAAGCAGTCAGACACAGTTTTTAATTTAAGTTCTTTGTTTTGCAAGCATATATTTTTGAATTAAGAAAACAATAATTTTTTGTGAGGTATTTTTCATGATTTTTCTGAATTTTTCAGCAAACCCGCCCTTTGTCGCATTTTCAAATTCACTTATAAATTTCATGGGTTAAACAGGACATCCATATTCGGTCATGTGTCCAAACTTAGCTCGGATCGGCCCAAATTTGCGGAGTGTTCGACGTTATATTTTCCGACAAGCATGTTCGCGAGGATGTTCGCATGTGGATGACCTGCTTTACTCAAGCCATACTCGTTATCTATTAGCATCCGATATAAACCTATGGAACAAGGGTTATACTGCCTAAATGTTTTACAAGTAAAGAGCATTAGGAAGGTGTGCTCCAATTTGAAAGTCATAACCATGCTATCTGGATTGAAAGATTAGTTTTATTTGTTTAACTGGTGTTTCACTATTTCTGGAATATGAAGGATTGGTCAAAACGAGAATTACATACCTTAGGGAATTGCAACGTTTAAAATGCCATTATTGCACATCAAGCTTGGAGTCATCAATAACTTTGTACATTCAATGGCTAAAGAACGAGTAGCACTAGAGTATCTAAAAACTGTGTCCACTTCTTTCAAGGTCAAAAGAATAGGCCAAAGATTCGAAAACTATTGCGAAATAAGAAATATTACTCTCTAAACAAAACATCCTCACTCATTCCGATAAATCACTGCAAGTCTTTTGGGTATTAAACAAAATGCAGATTGTATTGAACGTAAAATAATGGTAAAATAAAATTATGAAGAATTAACTTCCACTCGCACTCGCACATGTGAGAATGTGAATTAAAATCTATCAGGGTTTTTGGAATCAAAGAACGATGGAGATTAACGTTTGGAGTCTCACAGGACATGTTATTTTTAATACCGAAAGCAGAAAGAAAAAATACTTTAGCCACATTTAAAATATCGAGTTTTCTATCAAACCCATACTTGAAAATTCAATCGAGATGTAATACCTTAAAAACAAAAAATAAATCGTATTTTAAATAAAGCTTTATTGATATATATCATTTCTCGTTGTTTTATCACCATTTAAGTATCGATTATCTCTTATCTCTCTTAATTATACAGAAACTAGTATCTTCTGTGAGTATTCATCACGTAAATTGGGCGTTACTGCATACATTTTAATAAATAATAATATACTTCATCGAGACGTGGTTGAAATAAATGCTTGTAACAGTTGACCCCGCCTTTTCGTCTAAGTCCGTTAAGCTTCCCTTCTTTGAACATTGAACTTGTTATGTTAAGTATATTTGGGAAATGTTTTTGGTCCTCACAAATGAATTCTAGTTCGTACTTGTCTTTCAAATCACATGACTTCTGCCTGTCTATTATTTAAAAAATTTTGAATATCCGGAAATTCTGCTTTCTGCCGTTATGCAGTTGCTAGATCTAACTTCTCCGACATAAATTTAATTTAATCAGCGTGTTAATCTATGTTATAAAGGGGTGTTATGCTATCTTTACTTTTTAAATGTGCCGGTAGGTAGTTGGTTTTAACAAATACTAACTCATATGGGCAGTTGTTTTGAGTTACTTGTGCTATTGTGTTCAAAGAATATATTGTAACCATACGTATTCGCTAAATTTTGTATGACTTCTTTCCACTGTATCTAGTTTTTGGTGATGATGTGCAGTAGATGTTATATTATCTATCTTTAAGTATTTAAACAAGGTGACTTTCACTGCGTCGTCATTTTTGATGACGTTTATACGTTATATACGTTGAGCTCTAAAGAAGAAAAGAGGGTGCTTATGCAAGTCTTTCTAATAAAACTATTCCTAGGAAATCAATTGTGTTTTCTTTAATATGGCAATGTCAGCTCCTGTATATATCAGGTATGTTAATTTTTTTATACATTTTTCACGTTAGAAAAGTTGGCATATATATAATTAAACTGAGTTTTATGTATCTGAGGGCTGTTGGCTTTATCCGAGTTATTCTGCGTAACTCGTATATTTCTATTGTTATTTTGGCTATTAATTTTATAACTCTGTCTTGCAATGTTTCCATTTTGTACAATGTCGTGGCTTTAATTACTGTTGTTATTAACTTTATTTACTATTTACTCTACCTCGATAATAACCTCTGTAGTTAGTGCCTCGGGAGAATTGTCTTCTGCTTGGAAATAAGACTGTACTCGAGTTGTCAGTCATTTCTGTACAGCAATGTATTTGCTTATGACTTCCATCAATGTTTTTGATGTGCTAGCCTCTAAGTGCTTTTAGTTTACCATGTTTCCAATTTGTGATCATGGCTTCAATGGTGACGCATCAGAAGAAGGTCGAAGCGATGCCTCTTGTCTCTCTGGTCCCTGAGTGTTCCAGAACCTCTGAACTAAGCCCTGAGGAGAGAAGCAAGCCATATGAGGTCGTTTACTTATCTTTACAAAATACAACCTTAAAAGCTTGAAATTGCCTTTTTCCTTATAATTAACGTTAGTCTTATTGTTATAAATTAAAAATAACCCTGTTTAAATTTTAATTAATATATATCTGTGTTTTTTTTTTACAGTTCTTAATCGTATACATGCAAACCTCATTAACACAACGATAAACATCGAATACACGGTGCCCAATACTTCTAAACAGCTTATCATATCATTAAAAGCTGATCACATTGAGTATAAAAACCAAACTGGATATGAAAAACATGCGTTTTCAAATGAGGAATCCGGAAGTAATAACGGCAGCACAGATCGATCTTCTAATTTTACATCCTTACCTATGATTGCTAAGCATAACTTAGTTACTAATGACTTAACGATTTATACTTCCGAAATAATTGACGCAGAATGCAATATAGATGAGTTGATCTCTTATGGGCAACTTTTTAAAATTGCTGAGCTTAAAGGAAATCAACATTTTAAAATTAGCGTGAAGCAAACTGAAAATATAGTTGGTCCGAAAGTAAACCTGGAAGTTTTAATAGACAGCATATATTTTATGGTTACCCCTCGCCAAACACATCTGTTAACGCAAATTTTCAAAGGGTTTGATGATGTGCGACCAAAGGAAAAAATCTTAAAAAATTATTCAGATCAAAAAGTTGAAATACCTAATGCCTCTTGCAACTGGAAAATGACTGGCAATATTGAAAAAGATGAAAAATTGTTTACTGAAGCAGATGGCTATAAAAAACCTGAATATCTACACAAAGATATAAAAATATCAAGAAAATGTGAATCTATTATATCTTCGACGTCTACAAACAGCATAACAACATCATGTAGCAACGCTCAGACAAACTACGACTCCGCTGAAAAATCTGGCGAAATTTTAAAATTTAAATTGCAAATATTTAAAATTGTAGGCGTTGTGCTACATAACGATATTCTTTTTAAAAGAACTGCTCATGATATTGAGCCAAACTGTCAATTTACCAACGAAAGTTTTTTAAACTATTTAAAAATTGCAAATATATTTTTTTCAAACACCAGTACGACAAACGGTGTGGAAGAACGTTGTGTTCCAATACCAGACAATAACTATCTGCTGTTAAAGGTGTCTACTATATTAGTCAATGGAAATCAGCAGAGGTTTTGTCATGAATTAACTTTGAAAACTACAATTTCGGCAACAATGTTTGACTTTAGTGAAATCATTGAAAACATGGAAAATCACCTTATTTTATTTGACAGGAAAAAGGTAAGTATTATAAGGCCTTTTACCATGTAATATTGTGTCATTATTATTCTGATGAGAATGTTATTTTTTTGTAATGTCCGGCCGTCTGTCTGTTGAATTGTAAAGGATTTTTTGTGTTCTCACTTGTTATTTATAAATATGTATAGCCCACGGCTGTGGTTGAAATATGCCAATTAAAAAGATACTGCTATTTTACTTCTTAATAATGTTGAAAATGTTTTCTTGAGCGGCAGTGAATATATAAATAAATAAATAAGAGGAATTAGATATGTTGTTCTAGTTGTATGAACACATATATGTATACGATTAACTATGCACTACTTCAAATTTGAATAGAAACCGATGTGTGGTCAGACACTTCGGCGACGAAATCAACTATAGTCACGCGAGATATTTAATATCTGATAAGTTTTTTAGCAAAAAGCTCATTTCATTTTATTCTACTAATGTTAATAAACATGATATTTGCTTATATTTTTAGAATTGTCATGAAGGATGTCACACGCGACCTGAAATTATTCTGTCTCATATTTCGTCAGTTCATTTTAAACAGAACTCCAACATTAGTAGCAACAAAATTGAATGCATTTTAGACGACTGTACAACAGATTTTGATATTTCAATTTACGATAGATTAAATGATTTATTAGGAGTATCGCCATTCACGGAAGAATATGAGACTGATGAGATTATAGTGGAAAGTGCAAATCCAATGGAAATTCAAATAAAATGCAATTCGCTTAAACTACATTTAAGGTAAGTTTTCGTATGAAAATAATATAGTTAAATATTAATACATCAATCTGTAGCAAAAAAGTAAGTTTGGCTAAAGTATGTTTAACCATAAATATTGTGTTATATATTAGATGTTGTATTATTTATTGAGCCTAACAAATACAAATTTGTGTTTCGAATATGCGATAACAAATAACGCATATTCCCGTTGAAATAGCTTTTTGAAACTTAGTTCTTATCAAGAACCCAGAAATATTGGTTCTAAAGCTTTTTAAACCTCAGAAGTTACAGGTTAAGACGTTAAGGTTATTATACATATATATTTTAAACTTATTAGGCTTACCTAGACATGTTTCTTAAGTAGATAAAAAGTTTAAAAAATGTATATTTTGAATGTAATAAATAAATAAACTAAGATTTTTATATATTTTTATATTTTAAACCCATTGAAAATGGGTAAGAAGTTTTGTGCAAATGTATGTAACAGGCAGAAGAACGCATCTAACACCCCATATATTCTTGATCAGGACGACGAGCTTAGTTGATATATCCGTCTGTCTGTCCGTCTGTATGAACGCAGCGATTATTATCGATAAAAATAGAAATCAACATTTTGTTTTCATACCATATCTCGGAGACTATAAGAGCTAGAGGCATCAAATTTTATGCGTTCTGTTTGTTTAAGCCGACGCAGATTTTGATACCTCCGGATTTTTAATAGCTCCCCCAATTCCCTCCAACATCGATAGAATTATAAAAAAAAACAAAATACAGACCTGTAAATTGGTTTGTACATAAATTAAGGAAAAACAAGGATTTACTTTGTATAGTAGGGGCACTTCTCTAAGTGGCAATTGCTTTTATACTTTCAACGATTTTTATGCCGTTGGTTACACCCAACTGTTCCGTTCATACTTAGTTTACTTAAGGCAAATTCTTCATATAATAAGCCTATAAGCCTAATAAGCCTAACAAACCACATATAATTAGTATTTAAGTGCATATTAAATATATATGATTGTACTTATTTCATACAATTTAGGTTTCCAATAATAGATTGCGGTTTATTTGGAGACTCCAAGAAAATACCCTGGTTGAAAAAAAATATAAGACGGGACTATCTTTCATTTGATTTCCAAAATTTTTTAATTCAGTGGAAATCATATATTTGTGTGATTGTGGACGAAATCAATGGATATTATTGTGTAAGTAATTTCTTATTTTATATGCAACCGCAATACAAATTTACTAAATAGGGCGTGGTGTTATCAAGAATAAGAAGTTCACAGAGCACATGATTTTACTTTTATTCAATGATATATTTTCTGTAATACATATATTTAGTGTAAGAGACTTGTGTGTGGAAATTATAGCCGCGCAGCAAATACGCAACATTCGGCTTGAGAATGCACAACGAGTGAGCAAAAATAGATAGAGCAATACATAATCAAACTATAAAAGTTTTTCTACGATAGAGCAACAAACATACCACAACATGTGATAGCACATCGTGTTTATCTCATATGCAGCTTTAACTGATTCGGAAATAATTTAAAGTTGGAGCTTGTCGGGTCGGTTGGAGATTTTAGAAATTAGATCGCACACCAAAAGATTGTCGCATTTTTACCTGGGAAATACAAAATATAATCATTATTGATTTTAAGACTAAAAGAAATTATTCAAAAGTGCACTTGTAACATTAGTGTTGTGACACAAGGTGTAAACAACATTGTAAAAAAGTTTGAGTTATTTTGAAGTTCTTTATCAAGGATTAAAATTGGTTGGGGTCAGCCTAAGATTTACCATAAATACCTAGGACACACGTATTACGGTGTTACGGCGGCTTATTCCAACGATGTCATCAGGCATTTCGACGGTCGCAATAAAGCTCTAAACTTTGACTGCGTCAGCTGGATAACTTGCTCATGGTGAAAATCCGAAATAAATGTCAGATTCATTGCAGAGCAGTCGTGATACAAGAAATTAAATTGATATTGCTGTGAAAATAATCTATTAATATACAAAGTATATTATATTATATTATTGATTTTATATTTTCAGGATGAAGGCTTTGAAAACGACATTCATGTCATGGAATGTTCATACAAAAACAGATGGGATTGTTCAACTGACAACGAAAAGTAAGTATTGCACGTTAATTAAAATCTCGCTCCCCCTTTCAAAAAATAAACGGTCATAAAACAGTTGGAGCTGATACATATATATATTCCCATTCGAACCTCACTTCGACCAACGCTGGCCTCGCCTAAGATGGGCAAATGAGGTTTAAATGGGAATTCAGAAATAGGATTGATGTGGATATCATCCACGTTTACTTGACGACCCATTTAATTGACAATCTGGCTGTTACGTACTGTTATCAAAAGTCTGTCTATCATCAAAAACGCAATAATAAAACAGAATATTTATTTTTTTTACAGAATTTGTGTGAAAATCTACAATACAAAAGAAGTTTCGAGGGATGAGGCAAAAATATCTTTCGACACCCAAACAAAACAAAAGTTGAAGTCACCTTTTAGTTCAAAATGTTCATATGGATATTCGTCTCACATTGAAGGATTTCAGAACAATACAGGTAAAAAATAAAGTTTAATTTTTATTTTCGTTCACGATATAATATATCGCCCACAATTTTTAATCAAGAGTCACAAAATTTGTAATTTGTATTGCTTAATGCTCCCCCAAATATCACAGAAAAATTGTTTGGCCACGCCCTCCTCTCGCCTCCTGTAATCTTAAAAACCGATACACCTCACAGCTTCAATCGATAACACGCATATATTTCCGACAATTGTGCTGAAAAGAGTCAACACATTTGATATGCAGATAGCTGGTTACCTCCTCCCAATTTTAAAATGAGAGGATGTGTACTTTAAGTCTTACTAGGTTTATAAGGTATATACATTTAAGTTAAGTTATATATATACCTTAACTGTATTGTGCACAAAAAAAATTACATAATGCTGTTTATATTAAGAACATTTTAAGCAAGCATGCCAATGGAAAAGTTCCTAAAGAGAACAATTTAGTTAAATGTAACTCCAACATAAAAAAATATATGTTTCATATCTTATTATTATTTTTTTTTTAGATAAAGGCGATGTTTTTTTACCTGGGGATACTGATGAAATAAACGAATTCTGTGACAGTTGCAAGAAATCTTCCAACATTAAAGTTTTGGCCTCTATTCCGAACGCAAACATTTTTTTTGAGTAAGTAAAACGCGCTTTTTATTTAAAATTCTTTTTTTTAACGATTCCAAATATAAATATTTAGTTCCTTGAGGTTTTCATACTTATTGAAAATATGTAACTGTGCATAATAGATTTGTGCAGCCATCTCCGACCTCATAAAGTATATATAAATATATAGCTAAATATATAGATTCTAGATCAGCATCAGAAGCAGGGTAAGAAGCTTACAATTGGCAGTTCAATGATAAAATAGTATAATGGTTTCGTTCAACGCGCTTATATTAGCGTTGGAACCAACCATCGAAAACCTGTTTATGTTGAACCCATTTAAAATGGGTAAACAGTGTATAATGGTTTTTGGTTTTCGAATAATTCCACCCAATCTTCTTAAATATCAAACAAACCAAAAAAAGAAGAATTTAGTTTCTATAGTTGGGCAACTCCCTAGTTATGTAATGCTATGGGGTTGAAATGTTTGTAAAGACAGATCGCAGGGTTCAGAATATCTCCGAGTTGGGCGGTTCAATTAAAATTTTCACGATGGTCTAAGTCATATAGCTGCGAGCCAGTCTATGTCAGTTCGACGTCATGAGGTAGAGCTGTTAAATTGATTTACAGAATAAAAGCAATATGTAGATATAGCATTATTTGGTTGCTGCGTGAAAGCTCGAAGTCCATAACCCTTCTATGTTTTAGTTATAAAGAGTAAAATTAAAAAAACGATTTTTCTAATCAAATTTCATCAAATTTTTTTGTAGATCTAAAAAACTTTATGAAATTATTTATAACCGTCTAAATGGGGACTTATTAATGTGGGAACCACAAACTGCATCTGTAAATGGAGACAACAACATCTGTTCTGTTGAATTATGTGTTAAAGAAGGAATATTAACAGTCTGTACAGATGTTCAGGAAAATAGGGATGAACCATGTCCACGTGGAAAAATACAGTTTAATTTAAAAGAGTTTCGATCATTTTCGGTGACCGCATTTAACAACGACAAAAATCTTGGCTATTTTTGTATCCAGTTAAATGAAATTGATGTATATCATTGCGGTAAGTTTATTTATATAAGATTTTCATTTCAATTTTAGCCGGTAGATCGGTGCTTTGTCCATGAACCTTGATTGCGCCCTATCATCAGAACTTCCATTACTGGTGGGGAATTTTCGAATTGTTTCTCGTTACCATACTGCCGTCGTTTAGTTCTTAATTTATATTTCAAATAAAACAAAAATAAGTAAGAACACTGCAGTCGGGCCTATGCGGGCTATACTCGTTCACGTTCTTCATTATTATTATTATTTTGAACATTTTTGGTATTTTACAATTTGTGCGATAGGAAGTGACTCGCTTTAAAACTCTGGGAGACTTGATTTTTGCGACTTGCGAGGCGGTAACTGTTGCGGTTTTCTGACCCCAGGTTTGAAACTGTGCAAGATATAGATTTTCGCGGTTTGTGAG
>SCDT01002672.1:0-12311 GCA_004143765.1 Drosophila melanica
AAATTAAAGGCCAACATTGGTAACGTGACGAGTGATTGTTGTTTTATTCATATTAAGAAAAACTATTTCTAATTTTGCAATGGGAAAATTGTGAAAATGACACAAAAAGACAACTCAGCCAGCTAAGCTCATGGTCATTACCGTTAGCTGAGAGGGAGCAAAGCGTTTATTTTTAATTAACAATGCCCTCCTGTGGAGGGTGTGTTCGATTGGCTGACAGGCTGCCCGCGGCCAACAGCAACCACATAAAATATGACATGGAAAATGGCCATTTGCTGGTGTAAGCCATTTGATAAAGCCATGTGAAAGTGTTTGACGAACTCATACGACAGACGGCAGCCAATTGACGCCTTCACTTGTCCAATGTTATGGCGATAAAAATGTGATTAATAATGACTGAAAAGGCACACACAGACACAACACANCGACAGACGGCAGCCAATTGACGCCTTCACTTGTCCAATGTTATGGCGATAAAAATGTGATTAATAATGACTGAAAAGGCACACACAGACACAACACAGACGACGCTCAGACACACACACACACACAAGCACAGCGTCACGTGAAAGGCATTGAAAAAAAGAAATCGAATAGGCTACCAAAGGCCTTCAAAATTGAACTCTATGTAATGGGCAGCGCGACTGAGCGATAAGCAATTTTTTGCGGTTTCATTCAGCAGCAGAAAAAAAAGAAAAGAAAGGAAACATAAACAAAGCAACAAAAAGACTGGCTGACAATTGTGACAGCCATCAATAAGAAGGTCTGAAGTTTATCCAATTTGTGACTTTTATTGCGTTAGAATATTAGATATTAATTACACACATTTGTATATATCTTCGTTTTAAGGGTGTGGTGGTCTCTCGTCGAGCTACTCAAATTTCCAAAACTCCACTCGGTTTTCAAGTGCTTCATGTTCTTAGTAGGTTTCCGGGATCGAGGAATAGAGGGGGGAAAGTAGGAGCACTAACAAAGTTTTGTTATCAACAGATTAGTTCTTTTTTGAATGATATAGCTCATTAACATATACTCATTCTTCAATCTGCACTTAATTTTGATACTTTTTTTCAATAATTTTTAGATTGGATTCTTTTATTTTGGTGCACTGCATACCCCTTAACCACTATAGCCGTTCATCGTATAGCTCTGACCTGATCTGTGATTCAAAACCAGTTCGTCAATAATTAGCCAATTCATTAGCGCTCTAAGTTTTTGGCAGCCCAAAGACTTGAAAAAACAAAAAGAATGCCAAATTGGAATCGTTAATTACCATTATGTCAGCGGCTATTTCTATGGTTTGAATTCTTTTTTCTGTTTTTTTTTATGAAGGCTTTCAATTATCTTATCAACAACGTTCAAAGCTTTTCGAAAAACAAAACTCAACTATAAATAAAAGATTTTTCGCAAGAGAGAAAAGTTTTTCTTTTTACTGAACTAAAATGTAGAAGTAGAGAGCTGAGTTGCTGTGTCCTCGCCTCTTCCTCAGAGTGTCAAGTGGCAAGGAAAGCTACTTTTCTGCACTGCCTGTCAGTCTGTCCAACAACAGCAACTGCAACAACAACAACAACAACAACAACAACTACAACTACAACTAACACTTCGGCGACGGCAGAGTTCAAGCAGCGATGCTTCGCTATTTAAATGCAAATAACACGAAGCGTGAGATACTCCGTACTATTTTATGAAGTATCTGAAGTAGTACTCTCTCTCTCTTTCGGTCTTTCGTACTTGCTCATTGTTATCAGACGTGACGAGTTGTTGTCCTGAACTACAGCATGCATAATGCAGTTGCTTGTCTTGTTGTCATTTAGTTGCCACTCACAGTTGCAGTTGCAATTGTAGTTGCAACAATTGCAGTTGCACAAGTTCATCAACCGAAGCAACGTCTGGGCAATTAACTACATGGGCACAGGGATTCAGCTTATATCTAATTTATATGTATATATATAGTGATAAATAGAGACAGGTAAAAAATGTTAATAATTATAACTCTCAATTTTGAAGAACGGTTCTTAAGGACCTTGTTTGTCCCACAACAGTTTTTTCAGACAGTGTTCAAGTTACTTCCACAAATTACAAAAATTTCTAATTTTTTTGTTAATAACAATCATTTATATCTATTTATAGTGTGAAAGAGTATAGCTCATGTATAATTTATATTAAATATTTGCATATTTAAAGTTATTAGTTTTTGGCAGTTTCGCAGTTTAATTTCCATTATTTTTATGTCGTAGTTTCAGTTTGAAATTGCTCCAGTTTCTGTAGATGTGTGCCATTTTATTTTGCTTTTTTTTAGTCATTTATTTATGTTTGTATCTTTTGTCTTTGATTTTGCTGTACTATTGCCAAAACACATTTCGCTGCACACTGCTGCTGCTGCTGCTGCTGCTGCTTTGTGCCTGATTCCCAGTTGGCTCCTCCATTCCAATTGTTTGTTGCGTGCGCATTTGACTGCAGTTTACTCATCGGCTCAGAGTTTTCATCTTTCTTTATTTCGTTTTCGTTTTTCCTTGAGTTCATTTTATTTTGTATTTTTTTTTTTTTTAGTTTTTGCCCTGGATTTACGTTGTCGCGCTCTTCAGTTGTTTTACGCTAATGGCAGCCGTGAATGACATTTATGTTTATGGTCTAGTTTCTCTGTTCTGCAGTTCTTTAGTGGAAACATTTATGTCCAATACAATACAGTATACATACATATGAACGAACATACATATGAAAACATTTTAAACAGTATTTGCATATATGCACAGATACATTTTAATGTTTAAATCAGTTTGAGAACTATATAACTAAAGGCAACCAGAGTAATTGCACTAAGTTAAAAAAAAAAAAAAAGGTAAAACTTGAATTTATTTTTTAAATATATCCGTTATTCTTGCCTGCACTTTTTTCGTATTAAAGCTTTGTCTCGCGAACCTCTTTTAGAAATACTATGTCGTCTATGTCCCTTTATATTTTCCGTTTTTAAGCAGTTGAGTAACCATTGTCTGCTTTTACTTCTTTTAACAAACAGTATATATAATGATAAAACACATTCTAAAAACGATTGATGACTTACCTTTGCACAAAACTTGAGTTTAAAATATTATTATTGAAATTTTTGGCGTTTTGATTCAGAAATGCAAATAATTAAACACGATTAAAAAGCGCGTTATGTAAAATACCTACAATAATGATAAAAAAAAAACGTAGCTAAAAATAACGAATTACTGTTTGCGGCGAAATATTGGGAACCGGTTGTTTTTTGTTTACAACTCGCGACGTGAAACTGAAGAGAAGTTAAAGAATGGGAATCAATAAAACAAACAAAACGAGAATGGACCGCGGAGCAGAGAGAGAGAGCAGAGAAATATGACAGGCAACAGACACCGAAACAGAAACCGAAACACGCATGAAAATGGAAAGCAGGCGCTTTGATTTTGGGGCGGCGGCTAAACCAACCGGCTGAGAAGATGTGGACAAAGGGGCGAGAGCGCCGGCGACGGTGTTTTTCGGTTAATTTAACAAATAGGCGAATATATGAGAGCACACCCAACGATGGTGGGGTGCGTGCGTGTGTGTGTGTGTGTGTGTGTGAGCAGGATGCGCGTGGAAACCAGACGCCGCGACAGCTGAGCGGCATCAGTGTGTATAAAAAAAATGAATCATCTGCGCCTTTTGACGAACGATATGAAAAAGATAAAAATGTGACCGCAATGCGCTTAGCAGCACACACACACACGCATACACACGCCCACGCTAATTCACACACACGATTGTAAATATATATGCGTTATTTTGAATTCCAGACACGCGGTTATAATAGTGAAATATATTTATATTCTTTATGCAGCCACGGCGCGCTGCGAAGGCGCTCGTTTCACTGCGGCGACAAATTCTGCTTTGCAGGCGGCGACGGCGGCGGCTACACACGCGTTGGTCGTTTTTATCGTTGGTTGGTCAACAGCGACGGAAAATAATTCGTTGCACTGCGCTTTGGATACTTGTAATTAAGCCACCGTTGTCTGCACTTTTAGCATTTATAACATTATGTAACGGTGTATGTTGTGCATTTTATTTAGATATCATCACATTTCTCACTTTTGCTCTGCTTCACTTACACTTGTTTTGGTTGGAAAAAACTAGCGCTATAATCACGTCCACTGCACTCGAAGGTTTTTTTTCGACTGCACTGGTGTGTTGTGCGTTGTATGACCAACAGCGGCAGTGAAAAAAATCTCGGTTTATATTAAAATACCAAATTATCGGTTTTTCACGAAATTTCGAACTTCAAATCATCGCAAAAAAAATTTAATAGTATTAATGATCGGTTCATGATTATATCGATAGATTGGGGAAGGTGACAATTCAAAAGCAGCTGATTCCTGCGAAATCATAACAAAAGAGCAGAATGGGGCCTAACAAAAATACTTGACTTTCAACGAATACTCAATTTCTCTTAAGCAAGCCGGTATCAACGTCATATCTGGATGAATAGATGAAACTAAAATTAAATACCTTACTGTGTTAATTTCAAGTTAACAAAAAATACTACATACAAGTTTGTATTGCAAAAATTTTGTTTATGCAACAAGAGATTTAAATAATAAGCGGCACATTCATAGCATGGTCACACTTTTTGGTTATTAGTATTTATTTTTAAATATGATATATACATAAGTATTTATCGACAGCAGTTGGTATTTTAATTAACTCTAGACAAAGCTCATATATCTGTCCCGTTCTCGAACCAACTAAAACATTAAAAAACAGCTGCAGCTTGCAAAAAAAAAAGTTGATTAAGTCAAGACGAATAAAGAAATTTACGGTTACAATTTGAAAATGACAAGTGTTAGCGATAGTACAAGACCATTTTGGTCGGACGAAGTTATTAATTTTGTCATTACAACAATTCGTAACACGCCATACATGTGGGATAAGGCCCACAAGGACTACAGTATTCGGTACTTGAAACATAATTTTTGGAAGAACCTCAGATGGACCTTGGAGAAAAGATTCAAGTTCCGCGCCTATACAAATGAATTGGCTAGAAAATGGTTAAATCTTGCGTCCTACTATCGACTGCAACAAAAGGCAATTTTCGATGCAAATGCCCGTGGAGCACCACCTGAGGAAATAAAACGTTTAGAAGGCTGGAAGTTCTTCCAGCAGCTTAAGTTCCTGCCTTTTGTTGTGTACGACAAAAACAGTGTAGATGTAAGTCTGCCAAAAAAAAAAAACAAAATCAAAAATGAAAAGTCCAAATTAATGCAAATATGTACATTTAATCGTTAGGCGGAAAATCTATACGATAGCATCAATTCGGAGGATTCGGACAATGTCAGTTCTGGCGCCGTTGAGGACAGCAGTAATGCAATTAACCGTAATGAGAATCAAATCAGTCCCTTACCTACTCAGCCTACCCCTCCAGAAAGAACACCAAAAGTGCTGTTAATGGATAAAACCGCACAACAAGTGGCAATTGAGCAATTTAATGTGCCAATGGAGGATAATGAGGCGGAAATTGAGGATACAACACCCATTGGCATGGAGCCCGTAATTGACGACGTACAAAGCACTCCCAGTTTTCACTATGGCATGGCCATTGCTCAGGATGTTTTTGAGCTCGATGAAAGTTTAAAAATTGATGCTAAGATGGAAATTATGCAAACAATTGTTAAATATCAGAAGCAACAACTACATCGCACTGTAATGAACCTGGCTGGCAGCTAAAAATGTTCATCAAAGTTATATTTATTCAATTATTCTTAAAGATATAAGTAAATTAACTTTTAGACACAAAAATACATAAATTAAGCACAAGGTGATTCGGGTTTGATCAATTACTGGTATGTTGTGTTGGTATTTTTTGTGAACATTTTGAGCTTTTAAGTTGACAGCCACATTGTGTTAAAATTTCTTGAAAGGTGAGTAGAATTTCACAAAAAAGTGCAACAACAAATTTTAATAAACAAAAAATCTAAAGCAAGCAATTTATTTTTAATTTTTTTTGGCTTTTTAAGCCGTTTTTTATATATTCGAAATGTGCGCGTCTGTAGAAGCACGCAGCCAACTCTTTTTCTTATGCATGTGAATGCGTTGTAAATATGGCGTCACTTGCATAAATATAAAAATGGCGATCCGCTTGACTAATAATAAATTTTCTTTATTTGCTTCACAGCGGAAATCGTAACTTTTTAGCAGCAATATGACCGGTCGCGGCAAAGGAGGTAAAGGATTGGGTAAGGGAGGAGCTAAGCGCCATCGTAAGGTGCTGCGCGATAACATCCAGGGTATTACCAAGCCGGCCATTCGGCGCTTGGCCCGTCGTGGTGGAGTCAAGCGTATCTCTGGATTAATCTATGAAGAAACTCGTGGCGTTCTTAAGGCAAGTACATTCCGTCATTCAAACAAAACACCAAACACTGATACCCCCATATTTTAGGTGTTTTTGGAGAACGTCATTCGTGATGCTGTCACCTACACTGAGCACGCCAAGCGTAAGACCGTCACCGCTATGGATGTTGTCTACGCCTTGAAACGCCAGGGACGCACCCTGTACGGTTTCGGCGGCTAAGTGTAATTAGCATTGAAATGAGAAACGCATGATTTGGCATAGATTGGAAGTAATCAACATTTATAAAGCAGCATATTTAATCGTCAATCTACTTAATATCTTAATACTTGGGCAAATTAAAACAGTAGTAACTACAAATGTATTGTCAGCAAAATATTCCATTATTTTAAATAAATAGAGTACATAACTGACACTGGCATACAATTTTATTCGGTGAAAGTGTATTTATGTCTGCCATAGTGAAGGATCAAAACCAAAAAAAAACGTTTGAGAAATGTGCCAAAACTGATTTATTTCAATTGGGCCTATGTTATTCTGTGTTGATACTTTGTAGGGAATTAGCTTGGTTTTCTATTCGAATAACAAAGCTTCGTCGAAATAACGCAAACCGTGATCGGATAAATAAATATATAATTCTATATATAATACACATGCAACACGTGTATAATCCCTTCCTACAACTGGTGTAACAATGGATCTATCTGTCTCTCTCTCTCTCTCTCTATCTCACTATCCGACTGGAAGAGAAACCTGCATTGTTAGCCTGCTCATTTTCCAATTTGTATTCAAGCTGTTGGGACTACCTACGAAGTATAGAACCATTTTAATAAAAGTCCTTTGCTATTGTGTTGATGATGGCGACAATCGATGGACGCTAATCGTTTTTCTCACTCATTTTCCTCTGCATTTCCAAATAGACGGAACGTGGCGAAAGGATATGCTCCTCAGTATCCTTTTCATTGTGCAACTCCACTTGCTCCTCCTCTTCCTCGTAGTGTTTGGTGCGCCTCAAGAACACTTTCATTGGTACTGTTTTCTCCGTCTGTCCATTTGTCGAGCCAGCGTACTCTTCCTCATCAGACCCCGACCCAATTGTAATGGACGAAGTATCCTCCATATTCGCTATATATGTGTCGACCTGCATAAAATGTTCGCTCTTCTTGGGCTTGCGCTTGGACTCGTTGGCGCCCTGCTTCGACTTTTGTTGCTTCTTGCCAGAGTTGCTGGTGATCTTGCGCTCCAGCTCAGCCATGTAGAGTGCCATTTGGCTGTTTCCAACGTCGCTGTATTGTTTCCTGATCTTGCTGATCTGCTTACGATCATCGTTGCGCACACAATCCCCAATGAACTCCGCTTCGAATTGGGCATTATTCTGGAGTTTCTGGACGATTTCCTGTTCATAGTAGTCGCCATCTTCGCGAGCCTGCGAGCGCTTGCGCTCCATCTGCTGCTCATTCACCAGGACACTGTCCCCGATGTCCGCCTCAAACTGTACGTTGGGATTGAGCTTGAACTGTGGCAGTAGGTATAATACAGTTATAATACCGTTAAATTAGTGAGTTATTTTAGAATAACTCAACCAAATAAAATATAAGTAAATGTACAGTGTCCCATTTGTGTGTGTGTGTGTGTTGAAGTTTTTATCTACTTATAAATATTGGGCATTATTATGCCCACAATATTGCCCAGGACCTTCGAATAACGGAACTAAACCCTAACCCTTTGATGTATCTGAGCTGCCCATCTGTATGTTATTTGTTTGGTGACTCTACTCACATCGCGCTCGTTGGCGAACTCGTGATCCGACTTGGATTCCCGCTTCTTTGCGTTGTCTTTGCTGAATTTCTCCACGTACTTCATCTCGCTGCGCACCTTGCGGACGTGCAATTGCTGGCGCATCTGTTGATTGATATCCGGCACGTGACGGGCTCCTTCCTCCTCCTGCTCCTCCTCTTGGCCCTCTTCATAGTCCTGCTCCAGGAAGCCGCGCTGCGGTGACTCCGGCTCATGGATTTTCTGGGTCTTGCGCAGCGTGGTATTCGCACTGCGTGGCGTTGAATCCGAACTGGTTACAGTACTGTTAACCAGCTGGTTGACGTGGCCGGCCGCCGGCGTCGGGTTCGTATACCTGACGCAAAAAGCGAGGTGATAACATTAGGGCTGAACGGATAAAGAGGATGTGGATTAAGTTACTCTTTGGTGAAGGATTGCATGAAATCGTTCTTAACCAGAACGTAGCCCATGGGCACAGTGCTCTCCATTTTCTCTGACGGCAACGGATGCGGCGGCGGCGACGGAACGCCATGATCCATGGACATCAGCTGCTGGTTGAGCTTTTCGTTCAGCTTTTCGGCCTTTTTCCGCAGTGTGCGCTCCAGGGACAGCTGCTCCTCCAGGGTCTTAGTGTGCGCGAGCAGCTGGTAGACACTATACTTCTGGCTCTTGGGCAGGCTGTGCAGCCCGGCGACAGAGCTGAGATCGAACTTAGGTTCCATCATCTTCTCCTCGTCCTCCTTACCAAAATGATCACGAATTTGACGCATCAGGAACTTACTGATGCCCTCGTTGTGGCGCACATTGAACTCAGCGATGGCATTTTTGAAGCTGAGGCACTCGAGAATTATGTTGGCACCGCAATCAGTTAGACCGCAATTCTCCATATCGATGGCTGTAAAGGATATCAGGATGATCAGAGGCGAGTGCGTTTAATTACCCTTCACTTACATTTCACCCAGGCATCCTCCTTGAGCACTTCGGCAATCGGCCGGAGTCCATTGTCGCCCAGTTCTGGATTGTTGGCCAGAGCAATTTTGCGCAGACCCGAAATCGAATTAACATCCACGCTGCGATAACGCAGCGACTTCTCCCAACCCTCCGAGAAACGCGTAATCTTTTGCATCTGCAATCGGAGGGTAAGCTCACCTTAATCATATCAGCCACAAATTCCGCTCCCTTGGAGCTTATGTTGCATTCAGAGATATTAAATATTTCCACATGATTCAAGTATTTGACGGTGCTGCAAACCGCCTCACAACCCTTGTCCCCAATATACGATTTTTGAAAACTGATCTCCTTCAGGCAGTCGTTGGAGGCGAGCGACTACAAATCATAAAAATATATAATCGAAATATGAATATTACAAAACCGTTTCATTTATTGTTAATATTCGATTTCCCTTGTAGAGCGAAAAAAAATGAACGTAGATTCGGGCTCGAACCTCGGACTAGAGTATGCATTTTCGTCTTACCTGGGCAATGCGATCGATGTAGCCATCCTGCAGCGGCAGACCCTCCAATTTCAAAACGGTTAAGTTCTTGTTATGCTGAACGCAGTTGGAAATCGCCTCCACAAGGCTATTGAATATAAAGCGAGTGTATACAACCGGCTTTTGACGGAAGAGTCGTGCGCGGTTTTCAGTGTCAATTGGTAGCACGATATCTGCGCCAAGGATCTGGGTTAGGTTATCCAGTTTCAACTCTGCACTAATTACTCACTGTTTCCATTGGTACGGCGCATGCGTATGACCATAGTCTGGAGTACCAAATCGTGGTGTAGCGCATCGATGATCAGAAGCCATTCACTGACGCCCAGCTTATCGCCCAGCAAGTCCAAAAAAGTGTTTCCATTGGAATTCGAGCGAATTTCGGGTACGGGTGTTATGTTCTTGGCGCGGCATAGTTCCAAATAACGAAAATAAAAGGAACGACTTTTGCTAGACTTCTTAACCACTGGAGGCACCGATACCACCACACTAGTCCTCTTCTTGATCTCGCGTTGAAATAGAGACATCTGTAAAAGACAAGCAAAATGGCATACAAATGTTATTAAATAAATAAAGTTATTATTTAAAATTATATTAGTGTAATCATAAATCAAAACTAATTTCTGTGAAAATCCATAATATTATAGTCAGAACTCATTTAACCTTGAAAGTTATATAAATTCAACGCACTTCCGGATAACATTTGAAATTTCCTTTCCAAGCGCCAACAATTCCAGCTTTCCATTCGGCTCTCTCACATTTGCAAATTGTAAACAAACCACACGACACTGGAATTCACGCTTCGCTAATTACTCGCGTGCCCGCAAATGCAGCACGTTTGATCGCTCGTCGCATCGTCGGGGGTTGCCATGTTGTTCGTGCGGTGACAACGACGACGACGCGAACGTTTAATTCCCATACAGCACACGCCGGCAACTTGGTCTGCTGTCAGTCGTGCTTGGACTGCTGAGGAATACGGTGCGGTTACGTCGCAGAGGTGCGCTTCAAACGCTCTAAATGGTTTACAGTTTCGAAAGTGCAATCCTGCGTTGGTCGTGTGTGCAACAAGAAATAAAAAGTGAAGATCGCTTGGGCGGCACTTAGAACCTTTCTTCTTCGGCACGTACCCAAGACCGTCGTGAAGTGTCATTAAGTGATCTTCCCTGAATGACGGCGTGAAATACAAGTTCCGCTTCGTGCATTGCCCAATTTCGGCGACACGTTTTCATTGTGCTCTAAATTCAGTTTGTGTGTGTGTGTGTGTGCGGGGTTTTTGACTTCTGTCTAATTGCCAATAACGCCGTGTGCTATAGGGAATGTGTCAGTGCTAAAGAGTCGTAAGGAAAATAAATGATAATGCACAGTACCCCCCAGACAGAACTGGGAATGTTATGTAATTAACATAAACGTCAGCTGGGTTTCGTATTGCAACGAAGGATACTCGATATCCTGCATAAGAGTACAGCAACGGTTAAAGGGTAAGTTTTGAAGAGCTGCCGCCCGACTACAAGGAATGTCATTTAAAGGGGTAAACAGGACACTTACGGGTATTCCGTTAAAACTGGGGGAAAATGCAAGAACCATCTTCCAAAAATATACAAATGAGTAGGAAAAGCAGAACTCAACGTTAAACAGTGCAGATGCGTAAATTGATAATTTATGAAGAAGAAAAAGAAGATTGCCGATGTGCACTATGAAAAGTATTTGTTTTTCAATTTTGGTGCGTGGCTAAATTTTCTTGTGACTTGATATTTAAAGTGGGTGCCATTTGGCAAATAACATCGATTTTACACCGGATGAGAAAGTCGTGTTGATAATTATCGATACTTGATAGATTGTGAGAGAACGTTTAAAAGAGAGCAAGAGAACAGTAGTCTAGTAGAGTAAAGAAAAAGAAACTCATCCACACAAAAAAAATATGACTTAAATAACAAACATCAAATTTTCAGTCATTACTTAAATTCATGAGAATCGCATAGAGCGGTTGAAATTGCAATTATCAAAGTTGCATTTTAATTGAATTCTATATAGGAACTATTGGACAAAAATATGGAAATATCTTTTGAATATCTATAGGAATTTTACAATTTAGTTGAAAAGTGCCTAAAATGCCTTAAATGATTGACTTAAACAAAAACGTTGCTTTTAATATTAATATAGCGATGTTTCCATTTTCTATATGATAAGTGAATATGTTTTGAAATACTCAAGAAATATGGAGTCCTTTCAGTTATTTCCAAAATTTTACAACTTTGAATTTCGCAACATCCTATGGTGCTATTATTTTCACCGCGGCTGTATGTATATGTATTTACATATATATTCAAAGTATCGCAAATTTTGTTGGCATTGTTAATTTTAATACAAAAATCAAGGTTTGATATAAGATAGAGGTGATTGTATCGCGAAACCAAGGACTTACCTGCTCTGGCAAGACCACATGACCTCAAGGTCGAAAAACAATGCAAATTTACGAATTCGAACAATTAATTGCCTATGCAAAGCCTAGAAAAGGAGACGAACTGTAACAGGCATTAGTTTCGACACGTAGCTAGTACGTGTCAGTTAGCTTTGTGTTGGCTGCCAGCTGCCGGCATAGGCGAATACCGATTATGCGCATTACCATGAAAGCGATGCGGATGCGGGCCCTCCAGCTGAACTCTTGGCTGACACTCCGGCGGGCTATGAGTCAAAAATCAAGCTACCGCAACG
>SCDT01002673.1:0-11880 GCA_004143765.1 Drosophila melanica
TGCTTAAGCAAAAGTTTAAGCAAATAAAAAATATATAGTATGCACAAAGCTTAAGCTTAAGGTAGTAGGTAACTTTTTTCGATGAGGGTGCGGCTATTGTGCGGGATGAGACCTTTGCGGGCTGGATGATGGGGGCTTCAATTTAATGCTTCGTTACCTTTTTTGCAGCAAATGTTGAAACATTTTCAAGTGACCCAAAAGCACTTAAGGAACAAGTTTAAAGTGTGCTGACAACAACAAGGTATACGATGAAGATATTGACCTACCCAAAAAATTTGTGAGCCTTTTATTGTCAAGGACTTGCGCCCAAAAGCAATCCATAAAACAATAACTACAAGATTTATTGCACGGCCACTTTTGTTATTCATGTAATTCTTGGTTTTCTTGCTTTATTTTGTTGTGTTTTTGGCAAACATTTTTAATAATATGAGCTCATGATTTTTGAAGAGCTCTGAGTTATGTTCATAGATACGTGTTTTAATGGGTATATGTACCAAAGTTAGATGGAAACTTTTTACAGAGAGGCTGGCAGAGGACTTGGGTACAGCAAACTGATAATGGGAAAATGGAAAAATAAGTATAAACTGCTTGGCCCAAGTTCAGTGAGGCCTGAAGCTAAACAGAATGGAAAAAGGGCGATAATGAAAGAATTAAAAAAAAAAAAGACAACAGTTGTTAAGGATGCGAAAAAGAATACCATAAATAGCATGAGGTAATATTACTTAAGAAGGAAAAGAAAAAATTGAGTATATGAAAGTTATTATCTTACCTTATTTAACCATTTGCTACGAATTAAAAAGCCTAATTATAGTAATTATAGTATTCTTACATTAAAACAATTTATATTATTACTACGATTTTTTTTTTTTTAAGCAGAGACAAGTTGAAAAAACAATTTACAGATAAATAAGAAAACTTATAAATTTATTATATTTTACATTATTAAACTATTAAAGACGATAATCTTTAATTAGAAATTATAAATGTCTTAGATGCTATTCTATCTTCATGGCCTTTGGGGCAGCTTTCTGCTAACTAATCGAAACAATTTAGCGATTCATTAGGCATTATCTTTTGTGAAGTCACCGCAAACTCTCGCATGATCGCCTTTCATTTCACCTGTTTGTGTCATTAGCTAGACAAATCCTTGAAGCAAATATCATTTAAACAATGGCATTAAAATGAATTTGCATGCATAATTGGCTTGACTCTTCCCACTGCCCAATCACCCCAGCTTTAAAGGCGACAACTTATTCCACTCACCCCCCTCTCGCCATTTGTCATGGTGGTGTGTGACACACACCCCGCGGCTATGATGCATGTGTGACATTAACACAAATAGCTTATCTCAGTGGGTGGGAGCGCCCCTGGCATGCCCCCCACTTAAAATGAAATTAAGGCAATTGGGGAATGCCTAATGCGAGGTTAGCATATAAATAGGCCAGTTTTGCGGCTACCTTCAGCTCGAGATAACATTGTCGGTGGGATATTGTATTCCACGGCTGTTGGTTTTAAATTTTTATTGTATAATTTTTTTAAACCAGTTTTTATTTATTCTTATTATTATTATTAATTGTTGTACAATTCCTACACGTTTAGTTTATATGAAATAGTTTATAAATAGAGTCTCAACACGATTAGGTTAAACCTCTATAAACTCTTTAATTGTTGTATAATTAATAAATATTAAATGAAATATTATTTTAATTTTATGATTTGTATTTATATTATTTTCTAAAATTTTTAAATTTTACTTGCTTCCTCTAAGCTTTGATTTTTGCCCCAAACTAGCCCCAAAAGTGAATAACCTTTCTAGCCGCTGCAGACGCTTTTGTTCTCAGCTTGATTCATGGCCTTTTGAATTTATATTTATGATTTGCACTATGCTATGTTGGCCAACTTTGTATTGCACTCATTTTGGCCAATGGCCAATTAAGTTTTTCTTTTGCAATGGCGGGATGCTTTTCCGTTACCCGATTAGCTATCCCTCTGTCACTTCTGTATCTTTTTTTGCAACGCTTTAAAAATATTTTAAAGTGGCCAGCCGCAATCGTGAAAACTTACAAAAAAATCTCAAACTCAACCGCCAACTACCACATTTTGCGGCCGCCTTAGCCTTGGCTAGGTGCAAAAAATTTAAGCTTATTTTCTTTATAGCAATGAGCGTTTAATTTGGTACTTTATTGTAATAAGCTTTACCTTCGGTCGAAGTACCTAATAAACTTCGCTTTAAAGACCTTGTTTTACTTTGACTTGGCCCTGCTAAACACTTGCTTACGTAGATGTAACTTAAGCGTCTTACAGCACTTGACCAAGTTGGCTTTGAAAGAACCAACTTTCAGCTTTAACTGAAAATTAATCGCATTACAAGTTTTTGGCTTTTCATAATAAATGAGGTCAAATAGGTATTCAGTTAATTAAAACGAATTATTAATTGAGTACTCAATTATGTTGGCTTCTATTTATTGGTTTTGTTATGTTTACGAAACATAATTAAAAATTCTAAATGTTTAATTAAGGCACATTTTTTAAAGAAATATTTTGGTTGGTAAACCCAAATGTAAAATCGGGTTTCTGTGATATAAAATATAAAAATGCTTCCATAAAAATTTACTTCTCTAAAACTTAAAACTAATTCACACTAAAATCTCATATTACAACATAATATTTACCTAGCATATAAATACTGCTATGTTTATATATTTAACAATAAACTGCCGACCCAATTTCGCCAACTGGTTTTCAATTTTTTCACAAAAAATTCACATTCAACCAAATTTGTTCTCCATATTTATTTTTGTACAATTTCCACGTAAAGCTGCATAAAAATGTATCCCTAATGAAATAAAAACAAAACTTAACAAAAACGCAGAAAAATGTTACCTGCCATAAAAAGCTTTTGCCCCGCGACTGACTCTATAAATGGTATCGATTACAGCGGCTGCCAAAATCCCTCCACTTTTCACATTAATGGATAAGGTGTCAATAATGAAAAAAGGAAGCGAGAGTTTTTGTACCCTGCCGCAAACAGCGTTCACTAGTCAGTAGAAAGGGGGCGCTGGGAACACCATGGGAAATCAACATTAACATCCTTCACATCTTTCACGTTGTCATTGATGAATCTAGCTTTTGGCTGTCAACGCTTTTTTAACTGTTCCAGTTTAATACCATAGCAGAGGGTAACGCTATGAAATATTTAAAACCTTATAAAATAAATATAGTATAAACAGAGGATATGTAATATTAAACATTTTTTTAATAAAACTTGGTTATAATTTATTAAATTTACTAAATACGATTCTTTAAATTGTAGAGCGAACTTATTTTAGAATTAGTATTTATTTTAGAAGTAAAAAGAGTCAGCCCTTCAATATTTGACATAGGAAAAATCGGTCACCAATTTAAATTTTGTATTATCCAAATTTTCTATTTTATGTACTTATATAATTTTTATTTTATTGTTTTTTTTTTTGTATACTCTCCACTGTTTCTGTTACTTATAGACCAGCCTGTCTGTTTAGTAACATTAATTTTATATATGGGTAAGGGTATTTATACTTCGTCAACTTTAAGCACTTTCTTTTCTTTTAATTTTTTGTTCGCTTTTTGTCCTTTGGCATTGTCTTGTTGTCATTTTTAATATGCAAGCCATTTGCCATAGGGTATTGAGATACTTTTTGTACACTTTGTGTGGGGGGCAAACAGCTCAATGTTATGGACAACGGGGGGACAACTACCAGTTTTATGTTCCATTCGGTTGCCATTAGCCATAAAATAGCTGCCATTTTGCTGCCGAGTGGGGAGGTCATTTGCCATTTGTTGTGTCTCCTATTGCTGTCTGTCTGTCTGTCCCTACAAAACAGTTTCGTAATTATGCTCTTAAAAAATGCATAAAAAATTGTCCTTAAAAATGCTAAGTTGTTTTCACTTTGGCGTGGACGGCAGGTCGTGGGAGACAGGTCCTTAATATGTTTTTGTTTTTAATATGTTTTTTTTTTGTGGTAAAATTTCCTTATGCATTTTTAATATGATCCATAAATTTTTAATAATGTTTTCGCTTTTGCTCTCTTTGCAGCGCTAATTGAAATTGTGTTGTTTTTACGGTAAGTGCAGAAATTAGTTTAATTAGCATAAGTTTGTGAAGGGACTTTTAACTTATGCAAATTGGTTGTGAAAAGTATTATTTGGTCTAAGCAAAAAACAATTTTAATAGTCCAACGTGCAGCAAACAATTTTGTAAAATAATGCTGCTTAAATATCATGGAAATTATAAAGCATTTCTTTCTACCATTTAACTTAGCGACCTCAATGCAAACCTCAACTCATTAGTTTTGTCCTGCACCCTTATCTTTTCGTTACCCCCAAAAATAAAGAGGGGAAAACTAGCATGGCAAAATTCTTGGCCAAAACCAAAATTTTAATTGCACACGGAAAATTTAACGCCACAGAATATGCGCGCTGTTCGCCTAATTGCAAACGCCTCGCACTAAATTTTTGTCTGACCCAATGAAGCATGCCACGCCCAGACCACTATACAGCCCACTTGGCGCAATTTCTCTCGCCCTTCTCGTTATCCTTCCGCGCTCAACGCTGGCGAGGACAAAAATGCAGCGTCAAACGCAAAAACCGAATTGTAATTTAAAATTTTTGTGCGACGTTTGCATGAAATTTACTCCAATTTCGATTTGAATAGATCCAGGCGCAGGGTATTAGAATATACGCATAAAATGTGTAACGCATAAAAAAAATGCCGAATGGAATCCGTAAAAAACGAGAACAATCGGGTGGTCGTAACTTTTTCCATTTGCAGTCACAGCAAAGTCCATCGAACTGATGGGATTTGCAATTTATCGAAAATTAAATTCGATAAATTTAAAATAGGTCCAAAATTCCAGCAGCTATTGAATATTTTTTTGTTTTCCTTAGAAGTGTTGTATAACGAACACTTAAATGGGGGGGAAAAAAAATTAAGTTGGAAAATTCTGAAAGAAAATATATTAAATTTTAGCAAACTTTTTTCTGCCTCTCACTTTAAATCAAAAATAGTTCTGAAAATATTTAATATAAATTATTTGATCCATATTTCTACTTTCAAAGGAAACAACAAGCAATTCTTATTAAGATAGAAAAAACACATATAATATGTAAAATTTAATTTATTTAATATTTAAAAAAATTTGAAATTTATTTCATAGTTTTGTAAGATAATTTGCAATTGAAAGTAATGGTAAGTATATTTTTTTGGCAGTCTTAGAGTCTTAAATCGTGAAAGCACTGATCTTTTGAACCGAACTCTTTTGATATGAGATTAACTGGTAGAGTAAAGAAGTGTCGGCAGTAAACGCAGATACCAGATTCTTACTTTATTTCTTTTTGCCAGATTTCTTTTATCGTTTTGCCTTGAGCCAGTTCGTTGATTAAGCGGCGCAAATTATGCTAACAAAACCGTGAACGAAGTTTTCGATGCAGTTTGATTGGATTTTTGGCATTGATATGGCAGAAATCTGTGAGGTGGACGAGAAGGAATTTTGTGTGTGTGTGTGTGTGTCGGTTAGTAGGACTGTCTATGTGTGTGAAAATGCCCTTTTGGGATTAACAGAAGGTGGCTAACTTTTTGCACAAGCTTAATTAACAGCTCAAATAGCTGGTCAAAGCTCAATTAAGCAAACACAGCGGGCAAAACAATGAGAGGGGAAAAACGTGACTGTTTGTTAGAGAGGGGGGGGGCAAGTGGTTAAACGTGGAATTGCACGCAGTTTAATCGCCTAACGCGTATATTGCGTTGCCTACTTTTGTGGGCGGCCATCAATTTTCGTTTCTGGCGCACGCCCGCTCGATCGCAGGCTTTGCATACGTCAATTATGCAAAGCGAGGGGGGTAAACAACGTTACGTGTTGCACTTGTTGCCACCAAGTTGCAAGTGGCAACTTTGACGGCGTTAATTTACATGCCTGGCCTTCGATTTGCCTGCTAACTGCTACCAAAAGGAGTTCCTTTTAAATCCGCTCAAGAGCTTTTACACACACAAACACACACATGCACACGTAATTAATGCGTTTGTGCGCGCGATAACATTGATATGCAAGTGTGCGTGTGTGTGTGCGTGTGTTCGTGCCTGTTTCGGTCGCTTTAGAAATTCCGAGCTGCTGCAACGTTTTGTGGTATTTGCTGATTCGATTAGATGTTGAAGATGAAAAATTTTGCCAATGCGAATTCTCGATTGGGTGCTCGTGTGTGTGGATGTGTGCGCTGCATACCAGAATAAACAGGGCTTCAGAACGTTGAAGTTTAGCATATATATTAACCTGAAACTGGAATTTGCAGAGCTTATAAATTTTCCAGGATTGATTAGCATGTGTTTAACTCTATCCTAGAAAGGCTAAAAAATGTATTGGGTTTTATTCAGAATTTAGACAGTAGTAGAAATATCCAAAGGAATCCAATGGAATTAATGAAGTTTGATTAAGGCTGGGCTGGATGGGAAAGAGTTATAATTAATATTGATTAAGTTGGTAGTTTGGTATGCTTTGAATATTTAGTAATATGTAAATGCAATAGAGTTAAGATAAAGCAGAAAGAAAAATAGGATAAATTTACAGCAATAAAGTACTAGAAACTTAAGATAGAGGTAACACATTATACTTTTATGTGGGTATTATTTAGTCCATTTTAAGAGATAAACTTGGCTTCTCAACAAGAAATTTCAACTTTATCTGTGACTTATTATGTTGCCTTATGTTTTATTCCCATAAAAAAAACATTATATCACAATCAAATACCCATATTAAAGTCGATGTTAACTTTCAGACCACACCCACAAATATGTGGCATGCTTTTAACGCCCTCTTAGCTAAGCTCTTGTACAAATTGTGCTGCTAATTCAATTGATTTAAATGATGGATACACTGTTTACCCAAAACGTAACAAAATCAACACACACACACACACACACATGCACACCAACACAGCTCTGACACAACACGTAGCACGTAGCACATCCCTTCTGTGTCCCTGCCCCCAACAAAAGCGTACCCACAATTTTGACGCGACCACGCATAAATTGATGTGCGCTGTGCCCTCGATAGGCTCTATTGGGGGATGGATGGGGGAGCAGCTGGGGATCTGTTAAAGGGCTTACAGCTGGTGGCAACCATTGTCAAGGGTGCCTTATGAATAGATGCCCATTTATGCGCTGGTCATGTTGCTGGTCACAGCTGCGTGCGGACCTCAATTGAGCCAACAACCACCGCAGACAACAAACAATTGACAATTAAATTGTTGCTGCTCGAACGATGCGTCTTCGCCCACCCAATAAACCCCCGGCACCACCCTTCTCTCTGGTGAGATGCAGACCCAAGCAAAATGCCAGCACTTGAAAGGTGTTGCGTATCAATTTACATAAAAAGGTGAACCACCAACCGACTGTGTTTCTCCCCCTTTTATCGAACCAACTGTTGCTGCTAGCATTCACCCTTTTTATTTCTGCGGTTTAATTTTCATGCGCGTTAATTAATTTTATAATTTTTACACACAATCGAGCCCTCTAGGCAAAAGGTTACTGCAATGCGACACCTTAGTTTCAATAGAAATCGGAAACATTTGTGTTTTTACAAACTTTTTAATGGTGTTCATTTTTAAAGTTTTTAATTGCCATTGATTAACAGTGAGGCAGAAAATTTGGTTTACCTGACAGATTATTAATTTCAAAAAAAATTTAAGGTAGGTAAAAAACTTTTGAAATGTAGGAATTGTTATAATTATTTTCTGTTGTCATAATTATTATGCAAGAAAATATAAAAAGTGATTTTAAGATGGCGTGTTGGACTCATAGCTCTCAAATATAACTCCCATATCTTTGTCAAATTTAAACAGATTTTCATGAATCTTGGCATTATGATCATCATTTTTCTGACACATTATTTTTACATTTAAAATATGTGAATTTTTGAAACGAATTTTTGTGTTTCTTGTTGCATTATTAAAGAGTGGTTAGGTGGTGCCGCTCTCTGCTGAAAATATATTTATAGTCAGAAATATTTAAAATTTGGTTGTCTTAACAATTTCTGCTAAATTAATTTTAATTTATTTTTTTATTTTTGATCTAGTGTTAGGTAATCTTAGACTTTCTTCGAATGTAATCGACACACTTTTTATATAATTTTTTTAAAGCAGTTTTAAAAATCGTTTGAGTTTTCAAATTAAATAAGTTTATCTTGAATGTATATTTACTTTATAAAAACCCGTGTTAATTGTCGCACTCCCCAAAGTATTCAAAAATTTTCAATAATAACCGGGTTGCGTCTATTGCTGAGTCCGCCTAAAAAAACAAAAAAAAATAAATAAAAGAAGATAAAAGGTCGAGTTGTGTTGAGTAACCCTTGAAACATTTAATTTCCTTTTTGCATTACTTTTCTGGGTTTGCCGCTTCAAAAATTTAATTTCGTAATTGAACGATCAGATGCACCTTACCCCCCGTGTCTGTGACGCCGCCATGCCCCTCGCAATGCCGTGTCCATTGCCACTTGACTTGGCTCTTGTGTAACAAGCAGCAATTTAATTGAAAATTTATCAGTTTCACATTTCATTTGCATATGTGCACAATTTTCCACTCCTTCCCCTGCCACACACATGCACACACACAAACATACATACACTACGTTTTTCCAATTTGCATCGTTGACATTTTTAGTACATTTGTGAGGAAGGAGCTCCCAGTTTGAGACCCTCATTGGTCCCAACAATTTCCACAAGTGTGCACCGCACAAATATTTTGGCAGTGACTATAGCCCAGAAATTGTTATTATTTTCTAACCTCTTGGACGCAAACCTGCTGTAATATTTGCAGTTGCCCTACACACATTTTGTTTATATGCTTGGACAACATTTTTGTATACCCTTGAAGCCCAAAATGGTTGTGATTGAGGTATGATAGATTCGGAAAGTTTTTTTTAGAAGAAAATTTTTTAAAGAAAATTTAAATCGCTATTTATAGAGAATTTTCAAAAATGTTTTAAAAGGAAGCTAACTGTTGAAATGAAATGCAGGGTATCCCTTAGTTGAGCACTCTCAGCACGCGCGTGGACAGCTCTGAGTGCCACTCGGGCAGTTACTGCTAAATATTTCTATTATGAAGGCACTCCTCCGGCTCCATTCAGTCTAATTAAGTGATTGCCAAAAGAGACAGATATATAGAAAGAGCGAGATAGTTACAGACTGGTAGTTATAGATACTAGTTTGGTTGCTTCTGGTGTCTAATTATTGATTTTGTCTCTTCGACAAACGATAAAGTAATTAAAATAAATGAGAATTTCGTTAACTTGGGCGTAAATTGAACTGTCATTAAATATATATATATACTCTTCCTACTCGTCTATCTATTTATGTTTTGATGCAAAGTTAATTGAAATATTTGCGTAAATAATTCAAATATACAAATTAGATAATTAGTATAAATAAGGAATTTGTATGCCGAATATGTATTTGACTTGAGATATTTGTTGGGTAAGGAAAATGTATTCCGATTAAGAATCGTTAAGAGATGATTTAATGACTAAAGTTTTAAAATATCATTTTCAATCAATATCAATATTATCGATTGACAGTGCACTGTCATTACTGTCGATTACTGAAAAAATGCAAAGCTGAACATTCGCTGACAAATAAAAATGTACTTTAAAATGATTCTGTGCAGACTTCTGAAGGAAAATTGGCTTAAATTTGAATTTGCATTTTATATGTATATCAATTTTTATACTTACACATCCAATATTATATCTGCTGTCAAACGGCTGATCCATAAGCATTTATGAGCTCAGCTGCATATGCTCGATACGCCGATAAGTTTGAATGAGCCTGCAGAAGCTATTAAAAAAGCCCCCCTCGCTGGCAAACTGAAGTGAGATGCCAGTGCGCAAAACTTTGAACGACATCGTTAAAATATTTGCGCTGAGAACATTAACTGCCTGTCGCTTAATGCAGGAGCTTATGAGTGTGCGTGTTTTTTATGTTTAATAACAAGCTGCACTGGTGCCATAACAATATCGTCAATGAGGTTGTAAATTATGAAAACTTCATTTTGTGGCAACATCAAAAGGCACACACTCACACACACACACACACACATATGACGTAATCTTTTGATATCATGCCGAATTTTTATGCAATTTCACTGCTTGGCAGCTTTAAATGGCTTTCACAACAATTAAAGCCGCTGGTCAAATGCGATCAGAGAGTTCCTGGGAATACGAATTAATCATGCAGCGGAAACTGCTTTCCCACAGTAACCCCAAGTTTCACACAGAGTTGACCCACAGTTTCCTCAGCTTGTGCTCATTTGCGAATTGCGGTTGGTTAATTAATATCATGCTGATTAATTAGTGTTTGTGTGAGAAATCCAATATTCCATATACACACACATGTATATATAAATATATGTGCATATATATATATATATTATTGTACACCCTGTTTAAATCGATTACGTTGTTTGCGGGTGTTGTGCACACAGAATGAAAGGTTGCATTGCAAATTGCCGTTAATTTCATTAGTCGTTCGCTGTATTCAAAGGCAGCTACGCTTGTGGCTTATATAATTATCGAAAACCACACGGGTTGCAACCTCACATTTCTGGGATTTATTAATGGCACTTGAAGAGTGAATATCGATGCCAATGAAAATAATGACAATGAATGCAGGATACAGTCATGATTAATAAATACCCTTAAAGCATATGTTAAGAGTGTCTCTTTTTGAATTTAATAAAAAAAAAAAAATAATTTTTGAATTAATGTTTCTGATTAAAATATACAAGTATGTACTGTTGCCAATATGCATATGATAGCTTAAAAACTAAGAAATGGTCATAAAAACTTGTCCCGTTAAATAATATTTTACATGTATTTTTATGAATACTCTTAGGTTGATTAGTATTTCCCATTTCTAGAACACATATATATTAAACAGTCAAACCTTTGAGTAAAGTAAACATTTCCCTCTGTATATGTGGAATTAAAATGTATTTATTTATATTTATATTTATTAATAATTTTTTCTCATATTTCAAATATGTTTTGCCGAATTGATTTGTTATTATAAATGAACCTGCCAGCAAAATGGAATCTTTATGGCATGCATGCAGTAAAATTAAATAGGAATCAAATAAAAATTGTTTCACCCCTGGAGTTAAAACCTCTTTGCTCTAGCCTCAAATAGCTGTGTTTGCGTTTTTTCTTATATTTTTTTTTTATTTTCTCATTGAGTTTTTTACAAGTTTCAAACAAATCCTTTGCCCAAACAAATCCATAAACAGCTTCACCACAAGACACAAGCTTAAACATCGTTTCAAGTCAAATTTGGTTGAAATGCTTGCTTGAGGAGTTCAGCTACAATCCAAAGTTTGTTCTTTATCCTGCTCCCTAAACATTTATCCGTATATTGGAATTATATTGCATTTTTATTACCTACGCGCATAAATTTGTTGATTTTTCTTTGGTTCGGTTTTTGTTTTTATTTTTTGTCAAACCAGCTGTCGGGCACGCAACATTTTAAAAAACAATTTCGTCTGATACAATTTCTACTGTGTGTATGTGTGCGTGTGTATTATCGCCAAAATGTATGCAAATACACAAACGCATACACAAACACATACAAACATGTATGTACATATATATAAATTTAAGCAGCCGGCGCCACAAGCACAAGCATCAGGGCAGCAGACAAGGCGTATGCGTAATTTTTATTTGCATGCCAGACATCGACAACAACATCGTCGTCGACGTTCACCCTGCGGCTGCTTATCACGTTATGCGTGTGTAGGTCTGTAATCACATATATATTTTTATATATATTTATATATATATATATATATATATATATATATAT
>SCDT01002674.1:927-17186 GCA_004143765.1 Drosophila melanica
ACATATATGTTGACATCAGTTTGTACTTATAATAGACGTAGTTGGCGTTCGCACGCGAAGAGATTATTTTTAGTTAAATTAAGTCAAAATTTTAAATTTAATTATTGAAAGATTTATACCAAAAATACTATGTAAAGCTTAATTTTAATTAAAAAACAAAAGTAAGAAAAAATTTCATTAAAAAATTGCAAATATTTCACATTTTACAAATTAATTATTTGTTTTTCTTTTATTTTATTAGCTTAACAAATACAACAATTTTCGAAAATTATAAAAATTGCGAGAATTATTTATTAGTTTTTCTTTTTACACCCAATATTTAAACATTTTTACACAGTTCAAAGCAACGAAAGGCTCTGGAAAATTGGGCCCGGTAAATTATTTCTTTTTTTGGGGTGCAAGCTTTCTTTGAAAAATTAAATTATCTTGGCTAAAAAATATGTTCGTTTGGTTATTTTCGACAGGCTCCAGCTACGAATTGGCCTTTGGCAACACTAACAATCGATGGATGTGAACAAGTAAACGTTAATTCTATATTATGCCAATAAGAGTACGTGCCAGTAAATGGATCTCATGCTTAGATATAGTTATAAAAACTGCTAATAAAATTAATGTATTTGTTGCATTTACATTACTGCGTTTGCTTTTGGTTCGAATGTTGGCGCCAAGGTTTTTTCTCAATTCAGTATTTCTGTCTACGATATATATTTGGTATTTTTTGGTACCAGTTCATTTTATCGATTAAGTTTGCATCCATCGAACTAAAGAACTAGTGAAACATGTTAGCTTATGAACTGATTCGCTCAATCTAACTACGAGTTCGTTCAAGAACGGAACTGAGAAGACAGCTTCAAAAACTAGCGGCTTAAATTTGTTGAAAAGTTTTCACGCGAATAAAATAAAAATAAAATAAAAGAAAAACGCCACACAAAATGTCCACAACTCAAGCAACCAAGAACTGCATTACACTAAAAGGCTCCGCACAAATCATCGTTGAGTACTTGAGTAAGTAAAGAAGAACAATGATGACGCCTGCAAAATCGCGCGCTCTCTCACATTATGGCGTCCTTCCTTTGTTTATTGCCAATTAGAGTACGGCATCAATTCGATATTGTTCCAACGTGGTATTTATCCGGCTGAGAACTTTGACAACACACAACAGTATGGCCTGACCATACTCATGTCCAAGGACCCCAAGATCACAACCTTTTTGCAGAACGTCCTAACGCAAACGGAAGGTTAGTTATCTCACCTGTTGCTCCCGCACCCTCCGCTGAACGCTTCCCCTTGCAGATTGGCTGTCCAAGAACATGATCAACAAAATCTCCATGGTCATCACGAATGCCCACACCAAGGAGGTGCTAGAGTGCTGGGACTTCAAAATGCAAGCCGAGGCTGGCGACGGCGATGGCAGCGATCCCAGCAAGCAGACCTCCTCGAAGCAGCTGAGCCGCATTCAAAACGAGATTCGCGATGTTATGCGGCAGATATCGGCCACCGTTAGCTATTTGCCACTGCTCGATTGCATTTGCACGTTCGATGTTATGATACACACGCTGCAGAACACTGAGATTCCGGCACAGTGGGACGAAACTGGTGCCGTCTTCATACAGAACGCACAGGCGGTGCAGTTGCGCTCCTTCTCCACGGGGCTGCACAAGGTCGACACGGTGGTCAATTATAAAATGAGCTCCTAAGTGATATACATATTTATTCTGTTTATAATTGCATAAGTTAAACAAGTTGCGTATTTTCCAAATTACATTTTAAGCCAAACTTGAACGGCGCTAACAATTCCCAAAACTGGATGAATGCGCTCCTCTTCCAATTTAATTGTTATCTAGAGCAAGAAAGAGAACGGAGATTTTAGTAAGATGAAACAAATGAAATAGTTTATCTCAGCAGGATTTAGTTTAGTTGGCAGGCAAAATAATAATCTAACAAACACACACATGGACTGCCTATCCTAAGCAGAGCTCAGTCGTCAAGTCTTTGGGGAGGCTGCTACTGTTTTTTGGCTGATGCGGATTTCCTATTTAGTCAGTACCAAAGTATTTCTGGCCGAAATGATTGGGCGCCACTGGATGCAGCTCGGAGGTAAGTATCTTCATTTTGGGGAACGCACTGACAACGGTACGCGCGGCAGCAGGCGTACAGAACAGATTTGACAGTATGATGCAACTCTCGGGCACGCCGTGCTCCCGCAGCACATTTACGGCCTGCAACACTGTATTTCCAGTGGACATAATGGGGTACATGAGCAGCACCTGGCGGCTACCGATGTCCTCGGGGAATCGGGCATAGACCACTCGTGCCTCGTGTGTGTTGGCATCCGATTCGACCAGGATCTTGCCAATGCGTATAGAGCGACAGCAATCCCGCAAGCCCTGCTCCATGGCTTCCCCGGAGCGAATGATCGAGACGCCGCAGTTACCGGAACGGTATTTGAGCCCCTTGTAAGTGGCGCCCGTAGGCGTTACCACATTGCAGTCGGTGTAGGGCAGCTGATTGAGAGATTCTTCGATAACCAGACGGATTAGCCGGTCAGCATAGAACTTAAAATCACTTCGCGTGGTATTTCTGTACAGAAATCTTTAATTAGCGAGAGTCTCAACTCGTGACAGGCGCTTACTTGTCGCGGATAATGGTCAGCAGCTCGGACACCTGGGGGTTCGGAGTGAGCAGCTTCAAATTTGATCCATATTCAGCCATAATCTCATCACAAGTGGACGATATAATTGCGGCTCTCAGCTCCTGTGTCTCCGTATCTGCCTGCTGCTGTCTTTGTTGTTGTTGTTGTTCATTTTCATTGCTTTCTTCGGCCTGGGAGCTATTACTGCTAGGCGATCCACCGGTGCACATTATTATTTTTTGTCTTTGTTAAAACGCAATTTAGGCAAAAAAAAAAAGGTATTATTTATTTTGCCAGTATTGCTTTACCAGCGTGCGTGCCAAATGTATCGATGTATCGATTAGTCGAAACAATGCCACTCGCATAAATCGTGTAGCGTTGGCATCGATAGTTCTGGGTCGATGCTTGACGAGCATCGATAAGCGCGAATAGTGCAATCGCTGTCCCAACTTACCTCGTGTTCTGCTTGCAAACAAAGAAAAAAGTGCATTTTAATTATTATTAAATTATATTTAATTTAATTTTATACATTTAGACGCGAGCGCGCATCCGTGTTGCAACTTGCGTGCGCCTCTCTATGCATCTCATGGTCGCGTAAACGTCGCGTGTGAGTGTGTGCGTGCGTGTGTGTGTATTGGCATTGTGTGGCTGTGGCTGTGGCATTGGCGCTCCGCTCCACTCCTCCCGCTACGGTTGTGCCTCAGTTTCCATTCATATTCTATTAACTAATAAACAAATAACCTTCGGGGCCGCCCCGCGTCGCGCCCGGCCGAGTTAGCCAAAAACTAAAATTCAAGTCGCAGCATTGCCAAGAAAGTGCGTCTGTGTGCTGCGTCTCGTTCCCACTCCCGTTTCGCTGGGCTGTTTCCGTATTGTTTCAGCAGCAGCAACAAATTTAATTGCAAACGCAAAAGCATAGAAAAGGTAAAACCAAAGTGTTTGCCTGCGCTTGTGTGCGTGTGCGTGCCTGTGGGTGTGGTGTGCGTGTGTGTGTGCGTGTGTGACGACAAACACAACGACAAATGGCGGACGTGAGCGATACAAGTGAACTCTTCGATCTCGAGCTACACGAGGATGACAAAGCGCGAGACTCGGACGACGACAGGATCGAGCTGGATGATGTGAGTACAAAATCAATTGCGCAGCAACCAACCCCAACCCCTGCACCCCAACTCCACCAGCACTCTTTGTCCGCTAAAAAAGATTTTTCCTCTTTGTTTACCTTCGCTTTGTCTGTGTCTGGGCACCCCCTCCCAAAAGTAAAAACGCATTTTCTCTGTTTTGGGCGCTGAACTCTGGCAGCTTATCTGCGGCGCAAAAGTCCACGCCAAGTTACGGCAGCGTGGCGTCATCAGGGGCTTATTCAACATCTTCAATCATCGCTTCCTCGAGCTCGAGCCTTACGAAATACATTTGCTTCATATTTTTATATAATAATCGTTATGAATTCTTACAAGAATGCAAATATTGGGCAATCGAACTGAACAAATGTCCTTCAAAATAATCAGTACCGATTACTCACACACACACTCATAAAAGCCCCACACACACACCGACACACCAGTATCACTTTAAAATTACAACAGCCACAGTTGTGATTACCCAGTCGTACTTTTTTTTTGATTAACGGAAAGCCTCTGCATTGATAAAAAGTGTGAATACCTGGAATTATACATAAAATATATATATACACAGACATACATACATATGTCGTGGTCAAACAAAAAAAAAAATTTGAAGTGAATATCAAGAGCTAGTCGATGTATCCAGGAAAGCAAATCAAACATTTACTCAAATAAACAGTAATATTTTGTTAGTTAGCTTTTATATACCAAATATTAGATACCCTAACATATCATATCATGACTAATGCAGCTTTATAATATTGTTATTCGATTGTGATCAATTCACACAAACACATCAGTAGTAATTGATGATCAAGATCAATTTTGAAAAATTAAAATAAATTGAAATTATTGTTAAATCTTATAGAAGGGTATCTGTTCTGTCATGACTGTCAAAAATCCCAAAGTAGGCATTGTAACATTCTTATATTTTCTTTATGCTGCAAAGGTGTATGCTTTTCAGCGCGACTTTCATGCTAAGTTTTAGTTCAGGGTCTTAACCCACTCACACATGCTCGTTCTCTGCACAGTCAGCTAAACTCCCACTTAAAAAGGAACGAAAATTCTTATCAGCGTATAAAACAAAATAAAAAACTAAACGAAAGAAAAAAAACCGCATCGTGCGCTGCTGATAAGGTGAAAAAAAAAAAACGAAGAAATTGAGTCAATCGGGCGCGTGTGCAACCTTATTTGCTTTATTTTGAACAGCAATTGAAATTGCAATGGGGTATTTATTAATTTTTTTCCACCTTATTTTTAGTTTTTTTTTTTTTGGTTTTGTATGTATATTGTTTCTTGAAATGTCATAAATAATTGTGGTCGTGCAGGGCGCACGCTCTCGGAATGTGGACATTAAAAATTATGATAGATTCGTTAATTGGAATTCGGTACCAGCATTGACGAGNATAAATAATTGTGGTCGTGCAGGGCGCACGCTCTCGGAATGTGGACATTAAAAATTATGATAGATTCGTTAATTGGAATTCGGTACCAGCATTGACGAGGCTAAATCAGTTGCCGTTCTGATCCAAGCTGATATACTTTTTACGCCCGCATAGATTTAAGAATACAAGTTTTCAATTTTGTTTTCCGGGCGTAACCAACAGCTCAATACTCTTTTTTTATTTTGTTAGAATCGAGCCAGTTCGAACCAGGAAAACTAAAGATTTTTTGATCAGAAACCGAACAAAAATGCTTTACAAATTCCTAGCAGTATTTCTTAAAAAGAGTTTTAATAATTTGATGAACCGATCCGAAATGTTTAGGAGATATACCCGTTTTACTCTATGAACAGAGTATCAAAAAGTAATAAATTTCTGTACATTATGAAACATGACGAAGTCCCCTGTAAATCCAAACAGAGAAGCTGTTTTACAAGTCTCCAAATCGCCGCCCCCCTCCGCCAAAACGGAGAAGCAAATGTCGCGGCAGCAGAAACAGCATCCGTAGCAGAATTGCTGGCAGAGTATTTTGGCATTGTTCCGAGTTCTAATTTTAGTTTGTCATTAAACAGAAGGTGTGTGCACGAGTGTGTGTGGAGAACTGTGTCTATCTATCTATATACACAAATATATATATACAAATATATATTTAGTTGTAAATGTATATGTGTTTGGCTGATCAACGACGAACGCACCCGAGGCAAAACGGAATTTTGTGCGCCTCGTTCTGCGTCGGCGTTGCCGCTTTTAACGATTTCTCCGCCCAGCAAACAATACTTTCTCTCCAAAGAGCGCTTCATAATTTGTCTCTGTCGCTTAAAGATACTGTGCCCAGTTCCAGGTAGACGCAACTTTCATCTGTGTAAGAAATCCTACAACAGATGCTTGCTATTTTTTTTTTGTTGTTTTTGTCAGAGTTACAAAAAAGTAAATATAACTAGTTCTAGGTAAACAAAATCATGCAAATACAGCGATCACTCGATTAAAGGCTATTTACATCGATGTATGTATGTAAGTACAGTGATCGCTCGATAAGGAGTTCAACTAATACAATGATCAATGATCAATAAATGAATTATCTGACGTTAAATCAAATAAAATCTTAAATCTCAGCTTGGCTAAAGTAACTAACAACAAACTAACGTATTATTAAATTTCCCCCAGGAGTATTTTATTATTATTTTTGTTTACAAGTCAACTAGTGAACAATTAGTACGAGAACCATTGACTAATTGTTCAAGTTTTATTTTATCGTCTGACTCATTTGCATACGTTGTTTGTTCTCTCTGTTCTTATCTGTTTCTCTTTCCGTTTCTCTTTCAGGTCGATCTGGAACCGGAATTGAGCATAAACCTACACCAAGAGTGAGTAATGCGAATGTTATGTCGCTTCCAGAAGATGCGACTGCCTTTTAGCGAAGGCTACGAAATTCTCTTCTCGGAACAGCAGCTGAAAAAATGTTGCGGGGGGAATTCCCATAGGTATTGGCCGGATGCTACCTGCGCTGCAACCAACCTATCAATTGCCACACTCAAAAAATACACAGAGTTAGAGGTAGTAGCTATGGTGGATGTGGAGGTGGAGGCACACCTGACACTGGTAGCAGTTAACGCGACTGATAACGCAACTGGCTTTGTCGTGCGTCGACGTCAGAAGTGTTTACAACTGGCAATTGACTACCGACAAGCTGTTGTGTTGGCTCCGTCTAGTGGGCAATATGCCAGCCAGCCAGCCAGCCAGCCAGCCAGTGTGCAAACACTCGATATGTTGAAGGAGTGGGCCAGTGGTTGTTGGCCAGGCTATGGCCGAGGGGGTGGCCAATGTTGTTGGGGCTTGGGGGCGACAATTGGCGCGTGTTTGCCAGCGTGATTATTTATAGAATGCGCGTGGGCTGTCATTTCCCACGCCAGCATCGATGCACAGCACATTTAAGCACATTTGCTAACTAATTTTCCCTCTCTTTCGCTTTCGCTGAACAGCAATGAGGGCCAGGAAACCATACAGCTATCAGAGGAGAATGTCAATCCCGGCAAAATCAAGTTGGGCCCAAAGGACTTTGAGCTCAAGAAAGTGCTGGGCAAAGGTGGCTACGGCAAAGTATTTCAGGTGAGCTGCACGAAACCCAAACTCAAATAATAATCCCTCAATAATGATCCCATATGTAATTCAACAGGTGCGCAAGACCGCTGGACGTGACGCTAACAAATATTTTGCCATGAAGGTGCTCAAAAAGGCATCCATTGTGACCAATCAAAAGGACACGGCGCATACGCGCGCCGAGCGCAACATACTCGAGGCAGTTAAGGTGACTTTCAGACCCAAAAAGCTAAAAGTTGGAAAAATCAATCAATCAAAATCACAGTATCCCAAAATGTCAAAAGCAAATGTTAAATATGCAGTTGCTTTATTAACTGTGTGCTCTTAAATGATGGATATATAGCATATTGATTATTCCAATAACTTTATATTATATAAATATATATTTATGAACAATTTTTGTTACTCTTCACAGCATCCGTTTATTGTGGAATTGGTGTACGCCTTTCAAACAGACGGTAAATTGTATCTGATACTCGAGTATCTGAGTGGCGGCGAGTTGTTTATGCATTTGGAGCGTGAGGGCATCTTTCTGGAGGATACCACATGGTAAGCGGGTTGGCCTAACGGTTTCACATTCAAACACTAATTAACCATAATTTACTTTCAGCTTTTACTTGAGCGAAATCATCTTGGCATTGGGTCATTTACACAATCTGGGCATCATCTATCGCGATCTGAAGCCAGAGAACATACTGCTGGACGCACAAGGACATGTCAAGCTAACCGATTTTGGTCTGTGCAAGGAGCACATACAAGAGGGTATTGTCACCCACACCTTCTGCGGCACAATTGAGTACATGTGCGTGCGCGCCCGCCAAGCCTTTTAAGAAATGCTTACTCCCAACAAAACTGGGACTTATCGGAAACTTTTGTCTTTTTACAGGGCACCCGAAATCTTAACCAGAAGTGGCCATGGCAAGGCTGTCGACTGGTGGTCACTGGGCGCACTCATGTTCGACATGCTCACGGGTGTGGTAAGTGGCAAAAACAAAAATAATCCTTATCCTTATGGCAAGCTAATCCGTTGTGTGCTTCATTGTGCAGCCACCGTTCACCGCCGAGAATCGCAAGAAGACAATTGAGACCATACTTAAAGCCAAGCTTAATCTGCCAGCCTACCTCACACCCGAAGCCAGAGATTTGGTGCGACGCCTGATGAAGCGACAGGAGCCACAGCGCCTGGGCAGCGGCCCCGAAGATGCGGCGGCCGTCCAGTCACATCCATTCTTTAAGCACGTCAATTGGAACGACGTTGTGGCCCGACGGCTAGAGCCGCCCATCAAACCGCTGCTGGTAAGTAATTTGCAATAACAATGCCAAAAATGATTACTAAGATTTCTTTGTTTTTTTGTGACTCTAATCGTTAACAGCGAAGTGAGGATGATGTTTCCCAATTTGATACGAGATTCACCAGACAAATTCCCGTGGATTCACCGGATGATACAACGCTCAGCGAAAGTGCCAACTTAATTTTTCAAGTGAGTTGNCTAATCGTTAACAGCGAAGTGAGGATGATGTTTCCCAATTTGATACGAGATTCACCAGACAAATTCCCGTGGATTCACCGGATGATACAACGCTCAGCGAAAGTGCCAACTTAATTTTTCAAGTGAGTTTCCGCAAATTGTGGATAAGAAAGAGTAGGCTGTCTTTGGGCTAAAGTTAGAGTTGATTTAAGTTCACAATGATGAGAGACAATCTGCGGAACTGGGCGAACAACTGTGGCCTAGGGGTCAATCCCAAAGAAACAAAACTGATTCTCTTCGTCTGAGTACATAAAATTCCTTCTTAAAATCCTTCTAAATTAATGGATTCCGTCCTAAAAAAATGAAGTAACAATTTCTCTGTACACATGTAGAATTGCCATCGGGCTAAGATGGGGTATGTCCCAAAAGATCTTCCTCTAGCCAAAAGGTCTTCCTCTTTAGTAACTTCAATGACTGTGCACGTTTCTTAGGCCATTTTTAATGTTTTTCTGATCGGGTTAACCAACAAGGGGGATTTTACAATAAATACATTTCTATAGTTAAACTTAATGCTAGCCAGGCGAATCCAAAAAAAATCGGCCTGCAATCAGCGATAGTCGGCGCCGCACTGAAAGTGCGCTTCCTTCAGTGGTCCGTCGGTGAACTCGCAGAAATTGAGGCCAATGCGGCGGAAGGGATGACACTTGCTCTTCGGATTGCCCCACTTGCCGCGATAGGTCAGCCAATCGGGCACCAAAGAGCGACCTGTTCCAAGACAAATTGTTAGATTAGATGACATCAATATTGAATATTGTAATGGTTACCATAGGAACGCAGATTCTTGTAGCTTATGTCGACGGCCTTCCAAGTGTTCCAGGGCGTGCCAAAGCCATTGATGTCATAGAGCCGGGCAACCTTCACGAATCGATGCTTGCCCGGCGCCGTCCACAGGCCGTGGGAGCCCTTGGCGGCAAAGAGCACCGGATGGTTCTTGAATGTTGTCACCGTTTTGGGAAAGTTGGGACGCTGGAGGATGCCCTTGCGCGTCTCCTGGCGTCGAAACTCAAAGGCCCCAGTCAGCCGATTGTAACTGTAGTAGGCGCCCGCATCGTGGGCCGACACATACATGGCCTGCGGCTCGGAATCGCCGTTGAAATACAAGCTCATGTGCTCCCAGTCGCCCACGTGGCTGCCAATGTCGCGACGGTGGCCCAGGCAATAGCCGTAGACAGCCGGAAAGGGTATGCGACCCAGCGGTCCCAGGCTCAGGGTGCACATCGTCTTGCCCTGACTGTACGGGTAGAACATCCAGTAGGTGACATGGAAGCCGGGCAACTGGCCTTTCGTCTGCTGCGTTTCGTGCGCCGGCGACTCGCCTATGTTGTTGTCCTCCAGATTGTCGTCGAGATCGACGCCACCGCTGAACTTCACATTGTCCGCCAGATTGGCTATGAAGTTGTTCACCGGCAGTCCATTGTCCAGCTCCGGCTCCAGCTGCTCTGTGGCAGGCTCGGGCGGTGCTGCGCCACCCAGCTGCGTCTCGCCCATGACCAGATCGTAATCACTGAGCGGCCCGTATTCCGGCAAGCTGTTCGCCTCGCGCTTCACGCGCTGGAATAGCGGAAATAATCGCGACGAACGCCGCACCGTCTCGTTGCGCTCCTCGAGGGGATCAATGGACACGGGAATGTAGGGACCCCGTGTGCTGGACAATGGCGGCGGCTGTGGCACTGCTTCCGGCTCGCGCTTTGGCGGTGCTGGACACAGTGTGACAACGCCGTATATTGGCACTGGCGCCTCATTGGGATTACGGCCGTAGATGAAGGATTCGTCGTTCTTGAGCAGATCCTCCATCTCGCCGTTGGTCACCAGATGCGATTTGGTGGAGTATTCACTGAAGGGCACGCCCGGCGTAAAGCTGCGATCCTTGTCCATGGGATGCACATGCTGCAGAAACTCCTCAACGCCCAGCGGCATGAATTTCTCCTCCGGCGCCAGCCAGACAATCGGCGCCCATTGCTTAATCAGCCGTTCAACTGTTGGAAAAACGAAATTGATGCCATTAGCTTCAATTTTAATTAGCTCTCGGATGCGCCAACACAAATTATTCCACCCAACTTCCAGTTCGCAGACACGCTCGAAACCGGCCAATAATCGGCTGGAGCTGTTCCACGTCTAGCTCTAAATTCGTTCGTTCGTTTTTTTTTTAATTCAGGTGTAATAAATTTCACTTTCACACACTTGACGGCGGCCACCCAAAAAGTTACCGTACCGACAATTTGTCGCCCTTTCCCTCGCCCCCCCTTACAAAACAGCAGCGTAATTGTTGTTGTTGTTGCTGTTGTTAGTGCCACGGCTAATTTGCAAATTAAACACTTGCCAAAGCCCTTGTTTGTTGTTACCATTACTGTTGTTGTTGTTGTTTGTTTATTTTTTTTCTTCTCTTTTGGCTACTGCTGTTTCATATAAATTCGTAGTCGATCGGAGGCCCCCATCGGTCATACAACTAAATCATGGTGAAAATTTCACTTCGATTATTGAAAGAAATACGAATCGACTTTTGGTTGCTCTAGTTAGAGATCCGAAGAGATCTATATTTGATAGGAACCCATTTTACTCACCTTGCTTTACCCATAAATAATAAGATCAGAAGATAACTTAAAAAAACACTCTCACCACTTAAACAAAAAAAAAAACCAAAAAATAATAACAGTTCTGTAAACTGATTTTTGCACTGTCTTAAAAAACGCCTCTCTATGCGATTTTCATAATTTCTAGTAAGGCACCGTTCATTTAGCGAGTGAACAAAAGTGAAAAAGTAATGGAAGAAGCGGCAAGTAAATAGAGAGTAGTTAGTTACTGAAAGAGTATGCGCTGATCAGCTGATGTCGTTGTTTATGTTGCTGCTGTTGTTGTTGTTGTTGTTGATACTGCTAATAGATACCGTTTGCATACCTACTTCTTTATCTAGCGCCGTTATTTGTGCATATTGCAATGTTTGTTGCTGTTGTTGTTGTGGTTGCTGTTGTTGTTGTTGTTGGTGGTATTGTGGCTGTTGCTGCTCATAGGCGGCGGTGGAGGCTTCGTTGTTGTTGCTGCTGCTGCTGCTGCTGTAGTTGCTATCGATGAAAGTGCCAGCGACGCCAGTTGCATTTAAAAGTCTAGTTGTTGTTTTTGCTGTGCTCGTTGCAGCAACAGTTGCTGGCAGTTGTTGCTGTTGCTGTTGCTGCTGGGGCAGCGCCGTCGCCAACAGCAGCAGCAACGAGAGTAAATTTATTTTCAACAGCTTGGACATTTTACCCAAAAACAAAAAACGCAACAGTCTGGTCTGTAATAGTTATTGATGTTGTTTTTGTTCACACACAAATGATCAAACAAAGCTGCGCTTTTATTTAAGCGGCCACAAAGCTACGATTGTTGCTGTTGTTATTGTTATTGTTGTTGCTGTTTTCACACAATTCGACAGTTTGCCAATTTTTATTGTAGACTTCTTGCACATGTTTTTATTGCTTGAGGTTTTTTTTTTATTGTTGACTCTTTTTTTTTTCTTTTCAATTACGCAATTTCACACCGTTATAAAGCACTTCCGCACGGTGTGCCCAGCCCCTTGCAGTTTGACAAGCACTGCTGCGGCGACAAATCTGCCAGCTAACTGTTCTTGTCCTAATTATGAGCATGCGACGCCGACGCGAATGCTGTTGCTGCTGCTGCTGCTGTTGCGCTCTCACTTTCTGCACGTGCGCATGCGCTTTGTGCTCTCGCTCTCGCTCTCTCTCTCTCTCGCTCGCTCTTGCTGTCTCTCTCGCAGCTGTTGTGACTGTAGAAGCCCTTGAACTGGTTTGATATGGATGGTTTAGGCTACGGCTCTCTTTTCTGACCTCGAACCCGATAGCCCTGAAAGGGCAACTGATGCAGGCGACGCAGTCGACGTTCAAGAATGAATGTCAATGCGTTTGCATAGTGAAATTGAACGCTCAGCTTTGCGCGAATCCCCCAGCTAAGTAAGCCTTTCTCCAAACGCAACGAGAGGGTTCGGTCGGACGGAGAGGGGCGGGGAGGATGAAGTTGGGTGTGCTGTGCTGTGCGAGCTTGAAATTTTCTACACGGCACGAAAGTTGCTTTTTACTTTGCTCTTATTTGGTGTTCCGTCGCGTCGGCTGCCGTCGTGCGAACGGTTCGAGCGTTTCTTTGCGACTGGCCAACGAACGTGGCCGAGAAGTGGCCCTGGCCGAAGACGCAGAGAGCTGCTATTGTTGTTGTTGTTGTTGTTGTTGTTGTTGTTGTTGTTGTTGTTTTAGCTGCTGCCAGCTTTGGTCATTGAGCAGCTAATTGCAGCTCTTAAGCTCTTGTTGTTGCTCAGCGTATTTGTTTATAAAATGCGTTGCGGCGGCGGCTCTTTATTAACTTTATTTTGTTTGCACATTGATAGACCAGCTTTGCTTTTGGCCAATTGTTTAAAGAAGTGCTGTAATTTTCAACAGCATTATTATTAAAAAAGTGCACATACATACTATATATATATATATTTATATATATTCAGAATCAGTTATTGTTGTGTTTGCACAAGTATTATTTGTGCTTTGTGCCAAACTCTAATTGGCACCTGTTTCAGTGCTAATTACAACATTTTCCAATAATTAGAACCTTTTTATGCCTCATAACGAGCTTTCTCATAACTCTCGCGCATATTTTAGTGGGTCAGCGAGCCGTGTGTGTGTGTGTGCAATGTTATGTGTTATGATCAGCTCCCAAATTGGGGTTTCAATTACAATTGCGCTCACGTACAGCTTTATTTCATTCCAATTCCGATTCGAGGCGTCACGCGTTTCTGCAGCTTCTGCTCCACTCCGTGGATTTGTGGAGCTGTAGCGTGCCGGATGAATTTACACACCAGCCAGCCGTTGGCTTGTTTAATTATTTTATTGCATTTGTAGCTTGTTTTTTTTTTTATATTATTGTTATTTTTTTTTTGTATTCATTTTTTGGTTATGGGATTTCGTCAAAAAATTTAATTAGTGTCTCTCACGCTGGCTGCTAACCAAAATTATGCAAAATGTGTTACATAGGCGGTTGGTGGGTCAGTCGGCTGTGGGGCTGTGACTTGCATAATCCCTGCCGTCCATATCGCTGGGCATTAGTATGCGTCAGGGTAGCGTCGCGCAGCCAAGTAGCCGGCTGCAGCAAGGCTGCTCCAAATTGAATGGCTCACGCGAGCGGGTGGAGAAATGGCATGTGGAAAAGCCCGGAGTGCATGATATATTCACTTACCAAAATTGATTTTCTCTTTTGTTTCTTGCAGGGATTCACCTACGTAGCCCCATCGATACTGGAGGATATGCATCGGGCCAATCGGATGCCGGCGCGCTCGCCGCGGCGCACGCCGCGACAGCATCAGCATCCGGATAACAGCTTTCGATTGCAGTTCCCGTCCGCCAATGCGAATGTCGGGGCCAATGCGCCCATGGCCATGCATCGCTCGACGATGTTCGCCCGGGCCACGCCCCCGCATCAGCAGCACCAGCATCCGCATCATATGCAAACATTTGCGCCGCGCCCATCGCCGGCACAGGACGAGATGATGGACGTGCAGCAGGGTCTGCCCATGGTCTAAGATTACTATTATGACGTACAGCAAAGGAACGGAAAAACTAATCAACGGAGGGAGGATCGAGCGGCATAAGGAAGTGGCGGGGAAAATTGTTTTTGTTATTGGGAGAGCGACGACATTGAGAGAAGTGGAAAGAGATCACGTGCTACGATAAACGTTTTGTTTTGGATATACATAAATACAACAGTTAGAGACATACACAGATAACATATATGAATATATATGTATATATATACTATAATACAACATAACGTATGCTATTACTATATGGTAATAGTTATATATATACACATATATATATATATGTATTTGTATGTAGATTGTGAGACACTGAGAGAGTAGCTAGCTGGAGCGAGTTCCGGATCGTGTATAAATATTTACCACTTACTGATCATGTTTTATACTTATAGGCAAAAAGGTTTACACAATTTAGTTCAAATGTACACTTCAAACTTTTTGATTTTTTTTTTTATATATATACACATACATATATATACTAAACATACATACATAATTATATAGACAACATATACTTAATCACAACAAGGCGACAACAGCAACAACAACAACAACAACAAACAGAAACAATGCGTTGTTTGATTGAGTTCGTTGAATAGTTGAAGCGAAACCCAATTGAGTTCTATTATTTGTCTTAACTATTGTTTAATGCACACACAGACACACACACACACACACAGCGTAAAGTAAATCAAACAAATCAAATAATTTTGATTATAATTACGAAAACAATTTTGTTTAGATGCGAGCTTTAAATTCTTGTCTAGCCATTTAGTAATTTTGATGAACCTTTGTGTATAGTGACCATAGTGTATAGGACAAAAAAAAACAAGAAAAACAAAACACCACACAACAACTAATACAATAATAATAATAATAATATTGATACTGATTATTATAATGGTAATGATAATGATAATGATAACGATTACGATAATAATAATAAAAATTGAATATATATATGAAGCTAAATGCAAAGGTTTCCAGCGTGAAAGTCGTGAATCGCATGTTGCATAGCCAATTTTTTTGTTTTTTTATATATATATATCTATCTATATATATATATATTTGATAGTTTGTCCTAATGAAGAAAACTCGCTTTCAGTTGCTGCAACTTTCTATCGTATTTGACTTAAGAGTTGTTCGCCCATTGCAAACGTTAACAAAAATAAGGCATTTCTTACAACAAAGCAGCAGAGTAAAAAAACAAAATAACAATAACAATAACTATGCGAAAGAACTAACGGAAAGTCCAACACAAACAATAAGAAAGAAATGAAAACATTTTTTTGAAACCATGATAATTTTAAAATCCATTGATTATCGCGTACTGAGAAGCTAAACGCTGCCACAACAACAATAAAAAGTAAACAAAAACAACAACAAAAGAAAAACAAAAGAAATAGCAAAGTAAAATTTAAAATTAAATAACATAATCGATCTGTACAATTTAATTGTGTATATACTTTGATTATATTGTGTTTCAGTTGTTCTTCTATTCTTCTTTTTTACTATTATCTAAATATTGATATTTGCAAGCATTAAGTAAAAGAAAAATCGCATAAAAAGGCAAAACAAAAACAAAAACAAAACAAAATAATTAAATAAATGAAAACACAATGTCAAATATAATCAAAAGGTGCTTTGAATTGTTTAAAAAGACAAGACAACTACAATACAAAATGAGAAACAAAAACAAACTATTGAAAACGAGAACGACTAAAACCTAAATACTTATAATGGTTATGTGTATAAAAACATATTTATATAAACAAAAAAGAAAATACCTCAGAAGCAATTATTTTTGTTAAAAAAAAGAAAAAAAAAAAACGAAAAAGCTAAATCAACTAAATTATAATATGAGCAAAA